>VUQS01036226.1:0-12860 GCA_015108495.1 Heterochromis multidens
GTGGGAGAAACGTTTCGTCACCTCTGGTGACTTCTTCAGTCTCAGCTGACTTCAGGTTTCCCCAACCTTATAAACAGTACATTGCATAATGACCGAAACTAGCACCACTGACTAACAATGGGCCATGAGGTCAGTTTCATGATCGTTAGTATGCAAATTTTCATGACCATTGATCAATGGCCATGAGTACCATTCACAGAGATTGGGGAATGGCTGCAATCACAGCATTGTAAGATGGTGACAGATGTACCCTTAGGCCCCCTCCTCGGTTCAGAGATGGTCTTTCCCTTTTCACGTAAATGGCCTCCTTGACTCCCCGTTCAAACCAGCATTCCTTCTCCTTCCATCTTACGCTACGTCCAGATGAACAGATTCAACTTTTTGGGATTCTTTTACCTGGATTATTGAGCATGCATCAAGAGGAAGGAGGTTACCATCCTATTTTAACTCAAATGTGACTGAGCCATTACATTAAACTACAAGGTAGAACAAGCTTACTGCGCCATTCTGAAACTACATGCTGCTCCTGCATGAAAACTAGCTACAGTGGCAGATTAGCTACAGTGGTAGGTTAGCAGAGAGGTAAAAAAAAAGCTCAAAGCAATGAATCACATATCTTCCATAATGTGTCTTTTGTCCCGTCTTCCTCCCCTCACCACCAACCGGTAGAGGCAGATGGCTGCCCCTCCCTGAGCCTGCTTCTGCCGGAGGTTTCTTCCTGTTAAAAGGGAGTTTTTCCTTTGCACTGTTGCCAAATGCTTGGTCATAGGGGATCGTCTGATTGTTGGGGTTTTCTCTGTATTATTGTAGGGTCTTTACCTTATAATATAAAGCGCCTCGAGGTGACTGTTGTTATGATTTGGTGCTATATAAATAAAATTGAATTGAATTGAACTGAATTGAATTGAATTAAAATGAACATTCATCCTCTACCAACCCATGCAAAGAAGAGGTTAAATTAAAAAAGTAAATAATAAAAAATTAAAATAATCATTAGTTGCACTCCTAAAAAAGTAACTCGCTCTCACATGTTTTCACACGCACACCTGCTCCTTCACCCCACAAACTATCACACTGCCTTAAATTCACACCTTTTTGTCTGAAAGGCCCGACACCTGGTCGACATACTCCTCCTGGATCATGAAGGCAGCCAGGTTGGCAGTGTAGGAGGCCAGGAAGATGACAGCAAAGAAGGCCCACACTGACACCATGATCTTACTGGTGGTACCTTTGGGATTCTGCACAGGGACAGAGTTGTTGAAAACCAGACCCCAAAGCAGCCAGATGGCCTTACCGATGGTGAAGGAGGGGCCGCCGGGTTCTGGGAGACAGAATGACAGGAGAGGAGGAGGAGGGGGGATGCAAAGAAAGATGAGAGAAGAAAATGGGATCAGTTTCACAGATCACAGGTATTACCTTGTTTTATCTGCATTTACTTGTTGGAGGACATTTGATGGATGGGAGCAGCACAGAATAGATTTATTCCCATCCTTTAGTTTGTCAGTGATCGCAGGATATGCTGTACAGTCAACATCTGCTCTTCCAGTCATTGGAATGACAACCCACTGTTACACACTAACTCTGCTCCACCTACCTCTACGGGAGTATGACAAGGTGGCAGGAAGGAAACACTACCTACCTGGCATCAGAAATGGGGAGAAAGGGGGAAGGGAGAGGGTGGGGGGGAGATGGGCGCACAGCAGGCTGCAATTACATATGCTACAGCTGCAGCAGCAGTACAGGACAACAGCTTTACACAACCCAGCGATTAAGTGACACAACCCATAAGACATTCAGAAAACAGCACTGTTGGAAACATTACTCCAAACTATTTTATCCCCTGTGGTCCTTGATAAAAAAGGCTGTGAGCAGCAATAAAACACTTCTTTGATTTTATCTTGAGAGGTTGCTGTTGTGGCAACCTAATACAATTCTCAGAGTCAAACAGAGCTGAGCATTTAAAAGCTAAGGAAAAAAAAAATAGAATGAATCTGAGCCATTGATTTTGATAGGCAAATTGATATGAATGGAGTGCTGAGACTGCATTTGATTCAACAGGGTAGTGCTGTTTGATACTGTCAGACAACGTTAAACCTGACATACATTTTCAATGTAAGGTAACAGATCTTCTTAACTGTATTCAGTGGTTTTACAACCCGAGATGTAGTGGTGTAATGCTGGTGTAATATTTGAGAATAGAAACGATTTTGTAATGGAAGAACAGAGGAGTCTTTGTTTTGCACAGCGATGCTAAGAATACTTAAGATCAGCTATCTACTTCTTGCCAATGATCCTTTTCATTAGTGAAAGAGCTTAAGTGACTATAGATGCAGATAAGCACTCAAGACATCAAGTAGGAAGTCCCAGAGCTCCAGTTGAACTCATTCAGATGGGATTGTCAAAGTAATTTAGCGCCTGAAGGGCTCAGTTTGAATGCTGCATTCAAGTTAACAAAACCTACCAGCTAAGACCACATTTGAGCACACTAGATTGCCTAAAAATGTACCTCATTGTTACCTTTTAGCAGCAGGAATCGAGTGGGTCTGGGTTTGTGTGTTAATGGACGTGTGTGTCCTCTCACCTCGTCCATCTGCCAGACAGCGATTGTAACCCACCGGGCTGAAGTACTCAAACACAAACACAGCCACTGCCGACACGATCAGCAGCATCACAAACATCATCACCCAGACATCAGCACTGAAGGGCTCTGAAAGAGAGAGGGGGAAGAGCGAGGGAGGAAGTGAAAGGGGGAGGAAGGTTGTGGGAAGACAGAGAAAGGAAGTTCATTAAAGCAAATGAAAGTAAATTATAATATCACCCCCTGGTATCAACATGCTTATTTGTATTCAGATGCTATATGCTGCGTGCTTGTCACGTTTATGGATTTTGTCTGAGTTTCTGTGAACACTAACAAGCACCTCTGAAGAGAAACACTGAGAAGAAGGCACATTTTCCAATTGCTTTGTAGTTTATATAGTATAGTATGGTCTGTGACAAACACCATAGTGTTGTAGCTGACAAAACAATCTCCATCAAAGGTTTACCTGACAGCTGCTCCTGAGCATTTCAGTCAGTTGAATTTGTCCAATTTTCAGCTGTATTGTATGTTGCAGTTTCATTTTTCTGAGCACTTTCATGAGGTTACACTCTTTTCCTTTTATACTTTACATTATATTATTTTTTAACAATAACCAGTCAGTATATTTACAGTAATGTGCAAACGTCTTGAGCCACCTCTCATTTCTTTATATTTTGCTTGGAAAATGGGAAATACGTGGAGTGATTTATTGAAACGTGCAAACATATATCGAAATACAGCATACAAGGCAAAAACAGAGTTTGTACAATTTTAACAAGCTTGAAAGTCAATATTTGGTATGACCACCTTTATTTATTCTTCAACATAGCCTGACCTCTCTTAGGCAGCTTTCTTGTCATTTCTTTAAGTAGTCTTCAGGAATAGTTCTCCAGGCTTCTTGAAGGACATTCAAAGCGCTTCTTTGCATGTTGGCTGCTTTTTGTTCTTTATCAAGATGATCCCACACTGCTTCAATAATGTTGAGGTCCGGGCTCTGGGGAGGCCAATCCATGACTGATAGTGTTCCACTGTGTGTTTTTCTATCCAGGTATGTTTTTACTGCATTGGCACTGTGTTTGGGATCATTATCATGCTGCAAAATTAAGTTGTTGCCAATCAGATGCTTTCCAGATGATATTGCATGGAGGATCAAAATCCTGTGATCATAATTCCATCAATTTGGACAAGATCACCAACACCACTGGCTGACATGCAGCCCAAAATCATGACAGAACCTGGTACTTCAGTGAATTTATAATTCCACTGATTTTGACATCAGGGGAAGTCACAAGCTTTGCAGATTTTGTTGAATATGTTGAAAAATACTAGAAAGAAAATGAAGTGGCAGGATAGTCTTAGAAAGAGCTTTTGTCTTTTTTGCTAGAGTTATTTTTCCATTTTGCACAGAGTGTAAAATATGGTGTGAAGTGACACAGTATATGTGTGTCATAATTGGATAAAAATTGCTAAATTTGTCAGATGTGGCACAAAAAAGGTATGCCAATTTATCGATACAACTAAAGTGACACACAAAAAAACCCCTGCTGAAATAACCGTGGAATAAACGAGAATACAGGAGGATGCAAAGGCTATCGCATGAGGCCATAAGAACAAACTTCAGCTTCCTTTATCCTTACTGTATTTACTTGGCAAGAAAGTAAATATATTTGACCTGTACATGCTAAATTACAATCTGGTAACATGCACAGTTCATTGTAATTTTATTTTCATGTTAGATATGAAAATTTCAGACTACCTCTCAGCATTGTTGAAGTGTCCCACTTTATCACACACAAACACAGCTTTTGCCCCACATTTAGTTTTTTGGGCTCTGGTCACCCTGTGACAGATTCTCTACTGTTTTACAGATGGCTGTAGACACTCACTGTTGGACCTCTCTCCTGACCTATAAACTAATGACGATTTGAACCAAAAATTTCAAATTTGGATTCATCACTCCAGACCTGTTGCCACTGATTCTCAGTCCAGTTCTTGTGTAATGTGGCATACCTCAGCCTTTTCTCCCTGTTTCTTGACAGCCACCCTTCCACTGATACATTTCTGATGAGGCTTCAGTGAACAGTAGGTTGATAAACTGATCTCTCAGGTTCTGTTCTGGATTTTTTTTCCTATTTCTTAAGGACAAGACTTTCAGATACTGTTCATCTGCTGTAGATAGTTTTTTTTAGGCCTGCCACTTCTTCTTTTGTCTTCCACTTGTCCAGTTTTCTTAGTTTTTTTAAGGACACATTGCACACCATGCTGAGATACACCAAATTTTCAGTTAGTAGGTCATTAGAAATCACCTTGTTGGTGCAAAAATACTGTTTGTGTAGATTAAACTAAAGAAATAGGAATAAATTATGTGTTTTTGTAACAGGCTTTTTTTTTTTTTACTGCCACTGCTTTAAACATTAAAACTGTTCAACTAGTAAAGCACCAGTGAGCTTTTACTTTGATGGTGTGACAGCAAACACAATACATTTGTTAAGTCATGAAAAATAAGCTGACAAAACAAGACAATGGTCATTTCTGCTTCTTCCTTTTTAACTGAAACCATGTTAAAACATTACAATGAGATTTAGAACAAGAAGGAGTGCCCTGATAAATGTGTGAAAAACTACTGCTCCCGTGTGCAACATGAAATGAGATTCTTATGTCTGGCACAAAGGAAAAAGGACAGAACTTTAAGCACCTCTTCAATTATTAAGAAAAATATTTCCTAAAAATGTTGAACATCTGCTATTCCATTAAAATTTCAGAATAACCTCTCAGTGGACCTTGTGGTGAGATTTTATTTTGTCAGCTACTGTTTTCAAGGTCATAAATTAAACATTTCACTGTGTAAACCTGCATTAGATGCCAACTATAAAGATGAATCTTGAAACTTTTTTCATTACTCGCCATTGGAGCCACATCTTTTTCAAGTGATTGTGACAAGAGATTTTGCTTTCAGTTGCATTTTATATCTCTGTGTTATGAAATTTGTTATTTTTAGTGTTGCCAGAACAGGTTGTTCACCACAAATAAACAATGTACTCATTTTGTGGAAAACCTAGTCCAGTCTTTGTCTGTGATTCTGCATTTATTATGTGAAATGAGCATGTGTGCGCATCTGATTGTTCTTGATTGTGTTGTACATCTGCCAGGAGCACCAGGTGTGTTTTTCCTTACCTAGAAAGGCGGACGGGGAGACGGTTCCATTGCTACGAGAGACCATGACACTGATCCCCGTCTCAATGAATGGCACAGAAAAGTCAATGACCTCTGACCTCTCCTCGTTGATGGTGAGCGAACCCACCGCCATGTGGGCGTTCTTATACACTACCTGAGGAACAGACAGGCAGACATGGACAGGAGGTGAACACAGAAGCTGAGTGCTGAATATTCCCAGGTCTGTGGGGAAAAAAAAGACGTGGAAGGGACATGATGATGAATCAGTGCTATAGTTCTTAAACTATCCACCATCTCTGCTAAGGGACCAACAGGCTTTTCCTACAGAATGAAATCATTAGGAAAAGGAGATCATTTCCACACTGGGTCAGTATTCAACTCCCCACCAGCCCGGCCTCCCTCTAAGTGTGTTCAGGTATATTTAGCCATAAGTTTCTGGAGCCTCGGGCAACGAATAAAAAAGGACAAAAAGACTGTTAATAAGGGATGTATGTATGCCAGAGTGAGCAGGAATCCTACACGCTGTTTGTTCCCTCTGTTTGTCACACTTCTTCATAGTGGCCCACTCTCTTCTTGCTCTCTCGTTCTGTTTTCTGCATCTGTTGTCCTATTTCCCCCATTCAAATTAAATCATTAGCTGCTTGCTTAAGCATTTAAAGATGTGTACTAATGAATTTGTGCATGCATGCATCACACATTTGCATAGCACTGCCTTTATGCCAATGTATAACAGCAGCAAATTTACACCGCAATCTATGGTAACTGGTCTGCAGATTTACTTAGTTTACACTACACTGCACATCTTCACTAATCAATGTTCCCAACGTAATAATGAAATAACTCATTCGATGTCATAATAAGTTAAGTCTGACATTGCATTCATTTATGAAGGCTGCATTGTGGTGGATGTCTAATGTGTTATGCGTGCAGGAGAGAAATAGGTCTTTCCCTGAGGCTGCTTTCTCCCTCTCTGCATCTCTTTCCCAATCGCTCCGGCTTTCTCTTCATGCATTTTTCTTTCTCCATCTCTGATTAGGACCATCATGGCGTCCTCTTGAGTTTTTGTGGCGCTGATCACAGCCCCCCACCCCTCTCTCTACCCAAGGCTGAGCTATGGGGAGTGCTACATGGCATGACAAAGAGAGATGACGCAGTGTGCGAAAACCAAGCTGAAAATTTTCATTTTTTACTTTTTCATGTTTCTTCTGACTATAATAAAAAGTGGTAAAGTCTGTGTACTGTAATCATAGTTTAAAGTGAATTAAAAACCTCTAAAACATTTAAAATGTGGGGAAAATGAGAAAATTATTAAATATGTTGAATATGTAAACATAAAGCATAATAAATACATTCAAACTGGGTCAACAGACCAAAGACAGCCTGGGAGAAAATTCTAACCGTGACAATCTGATATTTAAATGCTGTTATAACATAAATCTATTAACCATCCAGAAAAGGAGCAATAAAGGACATGTAAATAGATAAGACACTGGCGCCATTATGAAACCAAACCCAAACAGAATTGATGGAGATAAAATGTTCAGAACATGTTTTCCTACAAAGAGGAAACTGTAGCTGAGTTCTGGTAGTTATTTTCTGATGTGTCCTCCAGCTGTTATCATGACCACACCAGGAATGACACAGTGTGGAAAGAAACAGCAGAGAAATTGCAGCAGTAGTTATCATGATGCAGTCTTCATGGATTACATCTGATGTCTTACTCAAGGGTTAGGTTCAATTCATGTCAAACAGCTTAGCTTTCATTAAACTTATCACATAATTGCTATAATCTCATACCCTGTAAGTGTAATGTATAAGTGTAATGCAGCCATCATTGATACACCTGTGGTTTCCCTACTGTGACAAGTCAAACATCTGTCATGAAAAAAGTCTATTAATTAACAGACGTTAAATGCTCTCTCTCCACATAAGCCTGTTACTTTTTTTGAAGATCAGTTCCCACCAAATATTTCAACACTGAATAACTGATGACTGATCGTCTTTTAATAAACAGTTCTAAAATGAAAGACATTACAGTCACCTGGATGTCTTTCTTGGGCTTTCTAAAAAGGATGTTTGTGTATAAGAAAATGCTCTCTCTTGTGAAATGTCCTGGTCCTACTGTTTGTTTTGCTACATTTGAGTTTGGGATTCTGCTTTACTGATATTCTAGAGATTGGTGTCTTGTCATGTTTTGATTTTTATTAGTTGTAGCATTACTGTAGCTCTTTCAGTGTTTTCTGTGCCTGTTCCACTCTCTTAGTGTGATTGTATCATCATCTCTGTGTTTAGTATTTGTCTTTTATATCCTGTTTTGCTTTGAAGGTCAGTTTTCTTTCATGCCTTGTGCTAGTTTTACTTCCTGCTTTGCGATTATCCTGACTGCTTTTACTTGTGTCTCGTTCCTCTTTTGTTTCTTGTTCCCAATCACCCCAGGGTGTATAAATAGTCCCATCTTCTTCTTTGGTCTCATCAGATTGTCTGTTTTCCCAATAGTGCAGTCTATGTTCTTTATCTAATCCCCGTGTGTTTCTGTGATCTCCACACTCTTTTGGATTCCTGTTATGTTGGCTTTGTTTAGTATTTTGGATTTTGTAAACAGTCAATAAATGGCTTGCATTTTGCTCTTGAAACATCTGCTGTTGTGTCCTGCATTTAGGTCCTCCTTTATACACTCCACCCCTGACATGAAAAGAATAAGAAACTCATCAAAAGTTCAGTGACCCATTTGCAATCATGCGAAATGTGTATTTCCCGACCAGTTGGCAAGTGGTTGCTAGCAGTCACTAGGTGAAACTGGTAGCAGAAAGGTATACGGTGCTACACTGAGAACCTCCTTGTGATTCCTTTGGTCACTATCAGATTGCCACAGTTGCCCACAGTTTGCATGGACATTCGCCTTCACAGTAAAAGTCGTGCCATATCACAGCAGCCACATTTCAAAAGATGCAACTTTTATTCTGAAGGTGAATGGTCTCCATTTCCAGTTTGTGTCACACTTTTCACGGTTTCACTACTGCTCAGCGAGCTGTTGCCAAATGTTTCCAGACAAGCCGGCATCTCCTGTGTAAACTACGAGCGACCGTGGCAATCTCCAAGTGACCACAGGAGGTTTTGGTGCAGCACACTCCTTGCAACCTCCAGCAAACACTCACCAACTGGTTGGGAAATACACATTTTTCCCTAGCGACCAGAGGTTGCCAAGGGGTTGCCGATCACTCTCAAGGCCTGTGTGACTGAGGCCTAACAGACACAAACAATAAGCTGCATGTAAGTTCACCATGAAATACAAAGAATTTACACACAGATATACATTCAAAAAGGGTATCAGGTAATACTAGTCTGTGTACGTGGAATGGACGTCATGTGGATGTCTGATCACAACCATCTCATAATCAAATTAGTTGTCAATCAAATATCGTACTAAGAAATCACAAAGACATGTGCATTAATACAATCAATATTTCTTGCTTTGTAAAAGACACAATGATTGGACCACTATTGTTTATGGAAGCAATGTCTGCATCAGCATTTGCCTGTATATGTTGCACTTTTTGCTATCATACCTCAACCAATTTTGACTGCGGAAATGAATGAATGGATACAAATGGTACAGTAGATGGCAGGCAATTTCTACACCACCAGCAACACACCACTACCAATAATGAGCTACACAGATATACAGAACTGCAGTTATACTGTTACTACACTGGTTCTGATGGATATCAGAGAAACAAAAAAACTTTCATTTTGAGTATAAAGTCTAATTGTGCCACTCTGATGGTTCAATACTTGTTGTATGGCGACGTCTCCAGCTCTCTGCCACAGCGTTCTACCAGCTGTGAAATCCACAATCAGCTGATGTGCCAGCAGGTCTGAATGAAATCAACCAAACTGTCCTGGAGAGTATTTTCAAGCTGATGCTTTTTTTTTTTTTGCGTTTGGATGAACTTGTCAGAACAACATAGATCAATCTTCTGAACAACAACATACTGTATTTATATTTGCCTACTGCAGTGCAAGAGTATCTAAGCTGTTTTTTTATTAAAAAACCTAACATGGAATCTGGAAGAGTAAAAGAAAATATCCTCACCTCTCCGACCATGCCATTCCACGTTCCATTAACCTTTTTGCCGTGTTTGCCGTTAGTGACCAGGTAGAGGTCATAAGTAAACTTGACTGTCTTGGCGATTTTCTTCAGGATGTCGATACAGAAACCTTTGCAGCAGCGCTTGATGTAAATCCCAGAATCACCTGTTTGATTGCTGGTAGGCGGAACGACAAAGGAGAAAAAAAAAAGATCAGAGTGCAGGATTAAAGGTATCACTAACCTGAGATCAAAGTTTAGCTTGGTTCGAGTACATGAAACCAGCAGATTCAAAAGAAAAAAGACATCACCAAGTTTTTTCATTGATCAGCACACCTGGAAATACTAGGTTTGGATATAAATGCTTGGAAAAATTAATATGGATCTTTTTGATGATTGATTCATTCTTTTCAGCCATGTTTTCAGTACAAATTGCTGTTTGTTTGCTTTTTTAACGGAACTATTTCTGATTTTGCACTGTTGGATGGACAAAAGAAGGCTTAGATTCAGCTCTGGGAAATTAAAATTTCACTGTTTTATCACCTTTTTCAGATCAAATGATTAATGAAGAACATCAGAAGCAGATGTAACAATAGTAAAAATCCTTGCTGAATACGACCTTAAGATAGTGCACATGTGCATGCTCATCAAGGGGGGCCTACTATGCTCATTTACAAATTTTTTTATTCTGAACTTGCACAATTCACCCTAACATAAAATCTTTATTTATCTTCTGTCACAAGGACAGATTTAGGAAATGTCTCATAGCTCTTGCAATAACTCTCTACAATACAATGTATTTATGTTATGTTATGTTATGTTATGTTATGTTATGTTATGTTGTAGCTAAGGAGGTGAATAAACTTAACAATGTCGTTTTAGTAGTTCTTTTTTTTTAACTTTAGCTTGATTGAACTGCAACTGAGAATTGAGAATATTTGTAACAACTAAAGATAATTAGTCAATTAAAGCTTTCTAACTGAAGCCTTTCTGCCAAAAATCCAAGCTAAACTTCTGCCAACAGCTTAATGGGTAACATATTTATAATATATAAACAGGCAAATATAAAAAAATTTGATATATATGCCCCTGTTAATAATTAATTTACCAAGAAGACCACAGTCTGAGTTTGTGATCATGCTGTGAAGATGACCAATATAAAGAAAACATGATGATGAGCCGAATTTACTTCAGCACAAAGTAGATAAAACGTTGGAACGTCTGAAGCCTAAACTGTTAGTGCACATTGATTTATTTTAAATGCTTTTGCATCACTATTTGAAACCTATGCCATGTTTAATACATCTATCTAACACTGTAACTCATCTGTGGATGACAGAAAGGGAAAAGTTTAATATGTCATGACTAATACTCACTTTTCTCAGAGCAACAGAAGAGAGCAAGTAAACATGTTTAGAGGTTGTCATCCAAATTACACAGTGATGAGGGACTAAGAATAACGCACTTTGGGGCAAACATTTAACCAACCTGTGCGTCATCAGTCAATGGGTTGTTTTGGCTTACAGCAGATACAGGTGCATAACAGCTGTGAGTAACAACACAATGGAAGCTCTGGCACATTTTATTGGATGTTGCCAGTGCCAGACTAAGGACAAATGTATTTGTTTGAATGTTTTCTATTCAAAGGGTGTGTCAACTTCTATTTATCCAAATTGTGGTTTTATGAATTCAGCTACATCAAATGAACAGCCTTCATGGTTACTGAGATAAATGCACATGGGCTAAAGTGAAATGCTTATTCTTCTGGCAACAATACTGTGCCCATGTATTTCTGCTTTTGTGCATACAAAGGTGACTCTGCAGAGCTCTGTGCATCTGGCTCTTGGAGTATTTTTGGCTAGAAATAAATCCTGCATATTGTCTGTGAAGTATTGATGCCTGCTCCTGAAATGCTGTATGTGTTGCTGAGAGAGAAAGCTCGAGAAAAGAGGAATGGGAGAAAGAACAGGGTGAAAGATCTGTCAATAAAAACACTGAGCTCAAAGATGTAGCACTCCCTAAGGAGATTTCAGGTAGGCCATTGATAGAAAAGGAGGCCAATGAAGAACAATTAATTATCACACTCTAAGGACAACTGGATGGCAAGAGGGTCATGGTGAAGAGGAGGGGGGAGGCAGAAAAACAGGGACAGAAAGCAAGTCAGTAATCTGGTTAACAGAAGTGAAACAAGTGGCACATTCAGTAAAGACAAAAACAGGAGAACCATTACAGCATGCTGCAGGGGCGGAATGTAATAAGAAAGCCAAAGATACACAAAAAAAGAAAATTCAAGGAAAACACAATTATTCAAGGCTGTGAGGAGTCCTCTAGCACATGCATGTTTGATTTTAGCACTTATGTTTTTTTAATTAATACAGACTTCAAAATATCCTATTAAACTACAGACAAAGCTGTTCAAAGGTTGATGATATTAAAAATTGTGTTGGCTGGTTTGGTCTCACAAATCTGAAGATTTAACAGAGAAAAACTTAAATTCTTGAATTCAAAATTAAATTTTCACCTTAGTTTGAGCTGTTTGCGGCATGGCACAGTGTTCCTCATGCAGGTCCCACTAAGCGGGTCCACATCCTCCACAATGACAAACGGCGCCTCCTCCAGAGTCACGATGGACAGGTGGTCCTTCCGCTCCTCCGCTGCCGAGTACAGCTCAAAGCGAGGCCAAACATGATATCTCATCGTCAAGGAGCCTCTCTCCCATTTGCCAACCTGCATGAGTGAGTGGGAGGAGAGCTGTGTGATGTACATGCTACTGTAACTAGTACTTCAAGTGGCAGAGAGACACTCCAAACAGAAAAGTGACAGACACATCACAGAAGCATCAGAGGGGGAAAATACAAACCAAGGAGGGAAAAGGGCAGAGGATGAATCAAGAGAAGAGAAGAGAAGAGAAGAGAAGAGAAGAGAAGAGAAGAGGATTTACCCTGTCCCATTGTCTGTCCTTGTCTAGAAGAATGATGACCAGCTTGGGAAACATCTGGTGGCCTTCTTCACTAAATGACA
>VUQS01036226.1:14833-27801 GCA_015108495.1 Heterochromis multidens
GGTTTTCCTTCCCACTGTCGCCAAGTGCTTGCTCACAGGGGGTCGTCTGATTATTGGGGTTTTCTCTGTATTATTGTAGGATCTTTACCTTACAATATAAAGCGCCTTGAGGTGACTGTTGTTTTGTTGATTTAGCGCTGTTTAAATTTAGCGCTGTATAAATAAATTTCTTTTTTTTAGTTTTGTTACAATTTCTTCCCACTGTTTAGTTCTTACTGTATTATTATTAATATTCTTTTCATTATTATTATAATTATTATTGTTTTATTATTACAGTAACAATCTTGATATTTTATTCAGTCTGTGCACTCTGGGCCAGGACCACAACAAAGGTGACCCAGTTTGAAACATAGTGATAGTGTTAAGAGTAGGAGCAAGTAAAGCGAGAGTGAAAGGTGGAAGAGTGGGAAAGGAGGAGAGAGTGCGGTAAGTGCCTGTGTGGATACATATCAGCATATACAGTATGTGTGTCAACAAGTGTACAGCAGTGGCAGATAAGCTGGAATCATATCTCTCTCTCTATTTCTCTCTCTGCCAACTGCATCCCGCACTCTTCCTCATCCTGATCTGTGGGCTGCCATCACCATGGAGACGCTCTGCCTCTGAAACAATCCACCGGAGAAATAAGTATCTTGTCTGAATGCAAGGAGTAAGGAGCTCTATGTGTGTGTGTGTGTGTGTGTGTGTGTGTGTGTGTGTGCAGACTTTTAAATGAGGTACGAAGCACATTTTACCCACTATTATCTCCAAGCAAGTCAACAGTGTGAAAAGAAGGACAATAAATCTTTTCACAAGTGAGTAAAAAAAAAAAATTGCAGACAACAGATGAGCAATGGGCCTGAAACTTGCCCAAGATTTTATCGCAAGTACCTCCCACTAGAACATTCAGTACTTCTATCTGTGATCTCTTCAACTATATTTATACCCGACCTCACACACACACACACACACACACACACACACACACACACACACACACACAGAGAGAGAGAGAGAGAGTCCTAAGTAGGCTACATGCTTGGAGCAAGTCAATAATATGACTCAAGCCTCCATGAAATGCCTATTTGCTGCGTTCTGGCTGGCTTGCACACTACAAGTGCTGTAATGCGCGTGTAACATGGGATTAGCCTTCTAATACAGTTTGAATGGCTAAAACAATGAATCCCATTCAGCGTCCTCAATCAACTTGCTCAATACAACATTTTTCTGGCAAAGCCTTAAAAAATTTACACCTGGTTAGACACAGTTTGTAAATATCCTTTAATGTTTTTGCAAAACCCATTCTCAATCACGTAAACACATTTTGCACGGTGCATGGTGCACTTGTGAGGCATAATGTTAACCACACAACTACAGCACAGATATCATTGCTTGTTGGTAATGATATGTTGCATATAAGCCTGTAGGAGTGCACAGGCGGCACGGGTGAGTTAAAGGTTCATACCAACAATGGATGGTAGCAATCTTAGATTCAGAGAAGGAAGACTGTGTAAGAGGTAGGGGCTGAAGAGGAAGAGGAGGAGGAGGACGAGGATGCAAGACCAGTAATATCAGGTGGAATCTGAACAACATGTTCTTGTTCATGGAACAACAACCAACAAACAAAAAACTGTACATAAGTATATGTTTTCCAGCAGAAACAATCATGAAAGAGGCCCCTCTCTGCATTTTTCTCACATAGCACAACGTTTATTTGATTTATATTTGCAGGTTCTTTTTGCATTAACAGTCAACAGTGATCCTTTAAGCACAATCGCTGAAACCCTAACACTGTGGTTCTCAAACTTTCAATGACTAAAAGCATTTTTACATCTGCACTGTTTAGTCTGAACTCTGGTTCATTTGTGTAGATGTGAACACTTCCCATACCCAGGTATGCTTTGCATTCTGAGCTGAGATGCGACAGAGTACCACAGAGTAACACGAACTGTAAAATTGCCCAGAAGAATACAAAGGTCCTTGTTATCCACTAGTCTAGGATGTGGCACCTTCTTCCTGTATTCACATTTGCTGTTCCTGCCCCAGACACATCTGAACAATTACTGGACTGAATGTTCTCACTTGATTTGTAGTGATGCATTATGGTTCACTTGGAGTTTTTTCTGTGTGAAAAAAACCCAAAACAAAACTCAAGAAAAAGTTTCACATTTACAAACTTATCAACTGATCTGGACCAGAGTAAATGAACTACAGGTGTGAAAACACTCTAAGTGCCTGTTTTGGTGTGAAAGCATATGATTGAGGGTTTCTAATGTCTCCTTTCAAAGGCTCGCGGAGTATGCTGGTAATAAAGGTGTCACAATAACTGTGTATCAATGGTAACTATGATTTAAAAATAAAACATGTAAATTGTATCAATAATGCACACATAATAATGTTTTAAGAGTGAAAGGGAAGATTTACAAGATAGTAGTGAGACCTGTTATTTTTTCTTCTACTGTTCTTTTGTTTTTTGAAGAGCACTAGAAGATTGTGGAGAATAAAAAATAACTGTTTTCCACATATTTATATTTACATAGTTTGGCAAGCTTTCCAATAATCGCATGCTTTCTTCAAAAGACATGTTTTAGCTTGATGGTTTTGTGGTTAGTGAGTAGGGTTTTGTAAAAATAATAAAAATTAGCATAAAGTTTTAAAGTTAGGGCCTGAGAAATAACAAAAACTTCAATTCTTATAATTAAACTGAATGAGATAAAAAGGGGGCACTTTCATGAGTGGTGGTGATCTATCTATCTATCTATCTATCTATCTATCTATCTATCTATCTACCTATCTATCTATCTATCCATTACATTTTTATAGAATTGCAAGACACCCACATGAGGGTGGTAGGACTGAACATTTTTTCTGGTGCTGTAAGCCCCCAAACACTGTGTTTTCCACTTGTTAATGCTCAGTAATGTTGTTATTTTGACTGCACATAAAACAGCTTTGATGTGAGTGTAGTTTGACTGAGAGCATGTGTCGTCATGACAGGGTGACGTGAGCAGGAGCACGTAAAACTGCAACATAAGGAGGCCTGATAATTTAATGCAGTGTGTTGCCATGGCTCCCACAACCACAGCAATTTTTGTGCAATCAGCTGCGTTGCCATGGGAACAGTAATCTCACAGATGAGAGGCTGGTTGAAAGAGAGGAAGAGAGAGGAGTATTTTTCAGTCTGAGTGTTTACTGACTTCCCCTCATGCTGTCTTTCAGTTTTAGACCAATCTTTCCATCTAACCTCGGAGGACCATGTCGAATCACACATCAATAGGATTCATCTTCCCGTACATTAACCTGTGCCTTTACAAAGACTGATGCACGCTGTGAATTTACAGCAGAGGAGGCTGCTCTGTTTATCATTTTGTAGCCCTGTACTATTGATGTAGCTTTTATGTGCCGTTTGATCCCTCTTCGTGTCAGAGCTCCCCTCTGGTGGAAGAATATAAAAAAAATAAAATAAAAACATAAAAACTACTGGGATGAGCCACTAACCGAAGCTCATGCGGCTTCATCACAGCCATATGCAGCGCTTTGTGCGCCTCGCTCGCCAACTGTTCCCCAACTAATCACTGGCTGTGAGGGGAATTTATTTTTTAGTAACAGAGAAAATGAATCATCAATGGCATGGGCACAATCCCTATTTTTTTCGTCTGTGTGTGTGTGTGTGTGTTTTTTATCCCCAAATATCTTCAAATGTGTTTCTGAGGCAGTTGATATCATGACTCCTTTTGAATTTCTCTTTTTTTATCTCAGAGTGAAGCAGAACAAGGTCACAAATTCTCTGTCGCTGCAATGCAGGGATGTAAAAATATATATCTCTTCTGCGCGTGTGTGTAAGAAAGCGTGTGCATGTACACACAGACACACACACACTCACATGGACAAACTGTATCAGGTTTCTGTGGATGACTCATGAGGCCTGCCTTTGAAAAGTTACCAGTTACTGATAAAATGTGTACTACACTTTACAAGTCCTGCAGGATAGAAGCTGAGACAGTGGGAGGAGAGTGGACAGCTACATAATACGGTAAATTATGAAAAATGCAGAGTAGAAATGGTGCAAGAGCCGTGCCACTCGAGGTCCACTTCAGAACAAATTAAACAAGGGGGCAACAGGTGGGATACATGTGATAACACTGCAATTAAAAGACAAAATATTTTCTGGTTACAGCAAGGTTAAAATCTATAAACAGATATCTGCATATAAATATGCAGAATCTGTGGGCAAATGACAAGACTTTTGTTCCCAAAAGCTTTCTGTTTCTGAGTCCTGTTGACTGCTCACAGCTAAGCAGGTTGCATGCAGGTAAACAGTACATGTGAAGAGCAAAAGAGGCTTTGCATTTGCATTTACATTCTCGAAACAACTGGCTATCGACTGATCATGATTTTGCTTTTATTAGCTTTTTTGAAATGTGTTGGTAAACGACGACTGGCACATGGAATAGGAAGCCTTGGTCTGGAAGTCAGACAACAGCCGATGGGTTTCCAGATTGTAGTGAGACTCTGTTTAGCAGACAGCAAATTTACCAAAATTACAACAAAAAGGATGTCAGCCATCACAATGTAAAAACATAAAACCACTAAGTACCTGTAAACTTTAACAGTGGCAGGTTCACAGTATGACCTAACCAGTTTTAGATGAGCCTAACAGTTCTCATTCTGAGAGTCTGCAGAGGTAATCAAAGTGTAATTGAGCCTATTAAAAAAGCGTCTCAAAAAAGAAGACAAAGAATAATTTCCATGTTAAGCCTGATTGTAAATCATTCATTAGCTTGAAATAGCCCTTCCTCATGAGTTACAGGATCAGCATGACATCTCCAGCATGTGTCATAATCAAACATTTCGTATCATTTAAATATAAACTGCCTCTTTGCTTGTGAACGAGTTTTCACAAATCCAAAGATGAGTGTCTTGCTGTGAGGCATCAGTGCCAACCATGTTGCTAAAAACGTAATTTTTTCTGCCTTGTTCATTGTAATTATAGGGAATTTAGTTAAATATTGTCAAATTTAACAACAACAATAAAAGATCCTCCTGCTTATCTAAGTCTGGGTCACAGGAGGGCTGGGGCCTATCCCAGCTATCACTGGGCGAGAGGTGGGGTACACCCTGGACTGGGGGAGCTAACACAAGACAGATAACCATACATTCTGACACCTCCACACCTACAGCCAATTTAGAATCAACCTGAGATGCATGTTTCTGGACTGGAAAAGGGAGTACCTTGAAGAAAGCCCACACAACCAAAAGAAAGAACATACAAAATCCATAGAAAGGTGCCAGCCAACAGGAGGCTCAAACCCAGAACCTTCTTGCTGTGAGGCTAGTGCTAACCACTGCACCACCATGTAACCGCCCAACATACCAAATCCCCCAAATAATTTAATTGCTTATTTATTAAGTCATATATTACTAGTGGCACAGCTCTGAAAGCTAAATACACAAACACAGTGCTGCTGGACTACACACTGAAAATATGTAAGGCTCTGAGTCTCTTTGAGCTGCAGCCTTTAATAAGAGAGTCCACAGGAGCTCCATGTGATCTGGGCCCACGAGGACCCCTGATGTGCAGGAGACATCAGACAGCTACCTGTGGAGTCTGAAGAGAGGGAGCATGTATCACAGAGATCACTTACATTTAAAATGTGAACAAGGGCAAAAGAGAAGGGGACAATGACCTTTCGCAGTCATGTACTTTTTTTTTTTTTTTTTTACTGGGGCTAATTTGATTTTAAAATTAGTCAATAACATGAATGTGTTCCTAACATACTCAGCAGTCCTTGCATTTTTTTTAAATTTAACCTTTACTTAACAAGGAAAATAAGACTCTTGAGGTTTAAATTCTCCGTTGCAGGAGAAAGAGTATATGTATAGAGATAAAGACCTAATTTGGCAGTTGGTGATATAAAGAACATTTCTAACATTTCTCACTAAGATGACCAAATACCTCTGATGATCCCATTATCACTGGTGGCAACTAGCCAAAGCAAAGCTGAGTACTATGGAGAAAAGTGCAAGTCTGTGAATTTGCATAGTCATTTATCTGTGATAGTGATGATCCTATGTCTCAAACCTTCCTGTTTTTGTGTAAGTTTGTCTTTTTTCTTCTTGTAATCTCCATGTAACTAGTGGATTCTCAGCATCTCAGGAACGTCTTTTTGTCTATGTGTGGTTGTCTATGTGTGTCTGTGTGTCTCATACAGGAAAAATCCTGTATGAGACACAGCTATCGCTGCTTCCCGAAAAGCTAGGATTACAAACTAAAATTAAACTGAAGCGACAAAATTATTAGCTGTCTGAAAATAATGAGCTAGCCTTGTATTACTTCATAGTATCATAATGCTCGTATTTGACCTAAATTATGGTAATTTGGAGAAAATGCTGAGCAAATGGGGCTTAAACTGAAGAAAACGGGACTGCATAATTTTTTATCAGCTCACATTTGAACATGTTTGAATGAACACCTAAGCTCAGTCTGACAGCAAGATCCAACACTGCTGGAGGGTACATTAAAGTCCACCCCAAAAACACTCACACATTCTCATAAATTTGCCATGATGTTTAACAATCATACACAGAGAAAAACATCATTGAAGTTAAATTGTTAACGAAATCTTCTCTGACAGCAGGCCCGACATAGCAGAGTGATTTTGACTTTACAATTTTTTGTTTTTTCATTTTAAAGTCAGTTTTTCCTTTCTCCATAATATAGGGTTAGGGTTATCACCTATGATGAGAGGGGTTAGCAGTTAAAACGCAGCTATAGTGTAGTTTTAACACAGAAGCATAAATACCCGGTTAGACCTCACAGGGTTAAACCCTAAGTACATGGTTATCAGGTATCCCAGATATCCCAGGCATGTTATGCTTAGAATTAAAAAAACAAAAAACAAAAAACCTCCCAGTTTTTTCTCATATGAAAAACTTTTTGTTATCAGTTCATAATATTAATACCCTAAACTACACGTAATCCACATCTGAATATAATAAAGGGCCCTACACACTGACCAGAGCTTGACTAGAGACCACTGAATGTGGATGATTGTAGGGTTGATAGGGAATGCAGAAGGGCAGGTACAAAGTTAAAATCATCTTTAAGGCAAATGTTTGAAGCAGAGGATACTGAACAACTAGGACTGTGCCACGATAATACTGGTATAAATTTTTACATGATAAAAAAATACTGGTGGCTGCCAGTGCCACCCCTCAGCCTCCTAGTAGATGCAGCTATGGTATCAATTTGAAAATCCTAGGTGACATCTTTCTTAAGTTATCGTGTTCACAAGATTTTCAGGAAACTTGACCTCTGACCTTGGTCACCAATATTCAAACTCATCTGAGATTTTTAGTAGATGCACCTATGGTATCAACTGAAAATCCTACGTCGCCTCGTTCTTGAGTTATCGTGTTCACATAGTTGGATGTCCATGCCGCCAGGCTGGGTGACAACAATACCCCAAGCCTTTCAGGCAGAGGGGTAAAAAGTGTCATCTCACAATATGAATGATAGCGAGTTCTTACATTAAATAGCACACACTCAGCGACACAAGCCCAAGTGTGTCTGAGAGAGAGAATGTAAGTGTTAAATAAATTCATAATTTAACTTAAGTTTAACACAGTCGTGTTATACTTTCACCTATAATTTCCAGGGAAAACACTACCTAGGCTACTATTGTGCTTACATTTGACTTTAGATCTTGAGTATTGGTTTGCATTACTTCTTTGTGTGGCAGTTTAGTATAGCCTCCCCAGTGTCCTTTTGTTTCTTGTTAAGCCTTCATGTCTGTCCCCCGTTTGTTACTTCCTGTTTTATTTTGGTAGTCCTTTGTCTCTTGTGCTTTATATTTAATTTTATTTCCTCCTTTCTCATTACCTAGATTCTGTTCACCTGTGCCTCATTTCCCCCAGCTGTTTTTCACTTCCCCTAATTGCCCTCTTGTGTATAAATAGTGGTGTCTTCCCCTTAGTCCTTGTCGTTGTGTCTGTTTTTGTGCCTTGTGTCTTCCCTGCCTGAATTATTGGATGCTTGTATGAATTTTGGATTTTTCCACCAGTTTAAATAAAGCTGCTTTTTCAGTTTATTCTTTTGGCTTAAGAGTCTGCATTCGGGCCCTCCTCCTGCAAATCCACGACACAGGGATACAAACATGCATGGTCTGTTTGGCAGTCACTCTTCATGTGTAATGACCCACTGAAATCACTTCCAGTGAATCACTCTCATCATGTTACAAACTGAGGTGGCCAGTACAAGTGAAACAAGTACAGGCATGTTTTTTACTCAAGCACTAATTTTTACTCAAATTGGAGATTTTGGGTTATTTTGATTTTGGTTCTGCCGGAGGCTTCTTCCTGTTAAAATTGAGTTTTTCCTTCCGACTGTCGCCAAGTGCTTCCTCATAGGGGGTCGTGTGATTGTTGGAGTTTCTTTCTAATATTGTAGGGTGTTTACTTTACACCTTATAAAGTGCCTTGAGGCTATTGAATTGAACTGAATAATGTCCAAAATAAACATTTAGGTATTTGTTTTACTTGTTAAGTCACTCTTCTGCTAAGTTGCATCATGACATCTATTAGTTAAAACTTTCACCTGTAAATTGTTGCTTTTACATAAACATATGATTTCCTGTTTTTCTCTGTCTAAATGTTTTTTGTCTTTTGGTTTGTTGGTTGGAAAAAGGTTTTTAAGAAGTTACTTTGGCATCTGGAAAAAGGCAAAGAAAAAAACAATTAAGAAAATAATCAAGAGATTAACATAAATTATGTTAATCATTTATCCCGATCAGACTGCTTTAATTAAAATATTGACATCAGTATGACAGTACAGAAATAAACAGTGTTCATTAAGTTCTCACACACTGTATCGCCTCAAAAGTGAGCAGCAGGAGCACACAGAGAGCAGCGTTACAGATTTGAACCACTGTTTGCTGATCCAATAAGTGAACAATACAATAAGTAAAAGGCCATTTGAAATATTGATTGGTTATTTTTGTGGCATTTAAATCTCCCTTACAGCAATTAGCCATAAACAGGGAGAGGACAGAAATTGAATTCATGTCAAATTTAAGTGATTCTGCTCTGAAACACATAAATCCTCCTTCCTTTCAATGTATCTATAAATAGAAAATTACGATCAACAGTTTTTAGTATGAGGAGGAAAAAGAGGGAGGGGTGGGGTGTGGAAAGAGCAAACTTTACTTTCTGATTGAACGTTTGGCTCCAAGTAATTGAAACAGCTTATCAGGAAGAATGGACCGCTGTACGACAATCAGCGAGTGAGAGGTGGAAAAAGAAAAACAGAAGGAGTAACAATAGAAAAGTATATAAAAGACTGATGCAGCTTTAGGGCCTGAAAAGTGAAGTCAGTGCGGAAGTGCCTTAAATGCATTCTTTCTAATTACTACCAGGGGGCACCTCAGTACCTCTGCGATGGATGGATGTATGGTCCTATTGTATAGATGTCTATACTGTTAAATATCTACCACATGACTATGTACCATCCCTCAGTTTTTCAGTCCCACTGAGTACATTAAAACATCAATATGATGTCAGCAAAAAAGGCTCAAAACTGGACCTCACTAAACAATGGGTGATGTCATGGTGCCTACCATCTTTTATTTACAGTCTACAACTCTAACCCACTTCAGTGACAAGGATCCCCAGAAGCACAATGCGATGGCTTGTTTGCCATCTAATAAACACAGATTTATTAGACAGACACTTTTACTGTGCATATTAAGAAATGTAATAATGCTGCTCTCCCGCTGCAGGACAAAAAGAAAGAAAAAAATACTTTAAAGGTGAAAGAAAATGAGAGGAACATGCTTGCCCTGCGTGCATGAGAAGCAGCAGTGACAGTTTTCTACTAAATTTTACTGAATGCTCAAAAGAAGGGCATGCAGCGAGCCCACAGCCATGAAGAAAAATATCTTGTCAGATTGCATAAAAGCAAACTCACTACAAAATATTTATCATCTCTTACATCATATCTACCGGTGAGGCATTTGTAAATCAGCACAGGGATTTGAGGGAGAATTTGAACGCCAGCGCTTCCTCATACACACACACACACACACACACACACAACAAACAATAAAAAACATCCCTTTCTCTGCACACACAAATAAGCCCCTTAGCGCCTCATCCAGAAACCACTTGGAGCACATTTTCTCATTACCCCAGTGTTCCTGTCCTCTCTGTCAGGCAGGAAACAATGGATGGCCTCTAGAGCTCTGTGCGCTTGTGCGTGCATTTGCTTATATGTGTAGGTTTCAGTGTTGGAGTAATTCCGTATTTATGCATTTATACATGCATGTCTATGTGTGTGAATGTGGCCCATAAGGTCAAGCAGCCCCTAAACAAATTTGTGAGCTTGACTCACTGGGGTCTCCCATCTCTGTCCATCAGCGCTGACAGGATGCCATGCTAATCCGGCATGCATGCAGCCCACTGGTGGCCTGTAGCTATGCAGGAGTTCGCAGAGACATATGGCCTTATTATTGCTTTTGTCTCTCGGGATGAGTGAATGGAAGAGTTCGAATTATGCATGTGCAGTGTGTGTGTGTGTGTGTGTGGTAGGCTCTTGCTAGCCCCTGGAGTCACCATCAGGATCCAGCGGTCCAAAATTCTCTAGCTTCACTCAGTCAAATGGAGAAAAATGGAACGGATGGCTGGAAAACACACACTCGTGCACGCCACTCTCAACACACATGCAGCGCACACACATAAAAACAGAGCACGGTAGCATCCCAGGTGTGTGCCTGAAGGATGATTGAGAGCTAACCCTGGGTCTGATAGTGTCCTTTGGGAACTGAAATATTCATGGCCGTGGTGCTATTGTTATCTCAGTCCTGTTGGTGGCTGAATCCTCGATGACACGCATAAGTGCTCCAGATATTAAAAAACAGAAACAAGGGTAAAGACGAGACCAAAATTTGCAGTAATACATCAACCTCAGCCTCGAGATTAATGCAGTAGTGGCAAGAGAGGTTGCATAATATCTCCCTGTTTCTTTGCGATGCTGAAATTCAAACTGACAGTGAAAAAAACAAACAAAAAAAATGAGAGAGAGAGAGAGAGAGAGAGAGGCAGGCAGGTGCATAGTTTTGTGAGGCTAAAACACTGCTTTTAGAAGAGGAGATGGCCTCGGTAGTTCTTAGCTTTTATTAAAATAAGCCCTAAAGAGCACTCAAATGTCATGCTATACCACCACATCTGTGTCTACATGTGTGTTTCTGTGTGTGAATGATAACCCCACTGTTGTTCTATGGATCTTTTTTTTTTCATTAATCCGGTTGTCCCCGAGCATTCAATTAGCTGTGGAATCTGTGATCAATGTGAACAGTAAAAGCATGCCCCATGAAGTTAAATGGGGATTAATTATTGAATACCAATGCTCCTTCTTGTTCTGTAATGTGCCAAAAAGCAAAACAAGGAGGTTCAGAGGAAGAGGGGAAAAGAAGGATGTTTTTCTTTAAAGATGGCTGTGGGTTAAGATAAAGATAAGAAGACTTGCTGTTATAAGTCAGAGAGCTAATGTTTCTGTTCATCTTTTTAAGTTTTTATTGGCCGGTAAAAGAAATTCTGCCTCTCCCAAGGGAACAAGTCTGCATTGTTTAATGTCTGTGTGTATTTTTTGTGCCCACGTTGTACTACATGTGTGGGGTCGCACATTTTCTACATTTGTAGTAATAATTTTTGCTCCGGCAACCAAAAACCAGATGGCTGCTTTGGCTTTGATTTAAGTGATTTAAAAAAAAAGATATTATTTACTTTTAAGGGCATTTTCTTGTAACACACCATGTTCATTGGCTGCACAAAAAGAAATTTTAAGCTTTATAAAATTAGGTAAAAGGAGCTTATTGCTTTTCTCAGTAAGGAAGATTATCTTTACTGGATGGTGCTCAGCCTTAAAACAATACTTGAACACAAACATATGTTGATTTTGCAACTGGGTTTCACTCCCAACTCCTCGTGTATAGTGACAGTTGACTCGTCACTATACTGGACCCCTTTGCACTGGATTATAACCAACCAGGTACACTGTTATTGTCATTTTTCAACATGCATGGTAGACTGTAGTCAAATATACTCTGCTAGTGCCATCAAAGGAAGTATCACTGTGTAAATCAAGAGAATGGCAGAGAAGCACATTGCAGCTAAATGTCAACCAAAACAATCTTATTTTCTCAAACACTTTGTGGGTTTGTTGCCTAAACCGAATCAAACAACGACAGAAAACTTAAAGTGGAAAAAGAAAACAGATCAGACTCAAACTTCTGTCTTCTGATTAAAGTGATGTGGATTTTTTTTCATGTCATCCACCAGCCTATGTCCATCTCCTGACTTTTGTTGGTTGCTGTACTTTACCAAGTGGTTCAAACGTAGTAGGGAACAATTTGGTAGTAAAAATGTGTAGGTATCTGCTGATGGGAAACAATCTTTGCTGAAGACATATATGAACAGCTCATGCACTCCAGGGGCTTTTACTTTAATGGGTTTTTTTAAATTATTTTCTAAGACATGAATGGTTGATCATTGTAGGCACATTTTAATAAAAGAAAAGCATGTTCTCTAGAGAGACACACTCCTCAGTATGCTAAAAAGTTGAATCTGTTCATCTGGACGTAGCGATTTTTTTAGTGGGAGAAACGTTTCGTCACTTTCTAGTAACTTCTTCAGTCTCAGCTGACTGCAGAATTCCCCAACCTTATAAACAGTACATTGCATAATGACCGAAACCAGCACCACTGACTAACAATGGGCCATTTGGTCAGTTTCATGATCAATAGTATGCAAATTGTCATGACCATTGATCAATGGCCATGAGTACCATTCACAGAGATTGGGGAATGGCTGCAATCACAGCATTGTAAGATGGTGACAGATGTACCCTTAGGCCCCCTCCTCGGTTCAGAGATGGTCTTTCCCTTTTCACGTAAATGGCCTCCTTGACTCCCCGTTCAAACCAGCGTTCCTCCCTG
>VUQS01036228.1:0-11575 GCA_015108495.1 Heterochromis multidens
TAGCCAGTCTCCAGATCTCAACCCCATAGAAAATCTTTGGAGGGAGTTGAAAGTCCGTGTTGCCCAGCGACAGCCCCAAAACATCACTGCTCTAGAGGAGATCTGCATGGAGGAATGGGCCAAAATACCAGCAACAGTGTGTGAAAACCTTGTGAAGACTTACAGAAAACGTTTGACCTCTGTCATTGCCAACAAAGGGTATATAACAAAGTATTGAGATGAACTTTTGTTATTGACCAAATACTTATTTTCCACCATAATTTGCAAATAAATTCTTTAAAAATAAGACAATGTGATTTTCTGGATTTTTTTTTCTCATTTTGTCTCTCATAGTTGAGGTATACCTATGATGAAAATTACAGGCCTCTCATCTTTTTAAGTGGGAGAACTTGCACAATTGGTGGCTGACTAAATACTTTTTTGCCCCACTGTAAATCAAACTTAAACCACGTAAAGCGCTGATTTTTATGAACCTGCTCTCAGAACTTTTTGATCTCACTTTGCATTACTGAATGAGGCTCTTTAAGGTTTTTGAAACGTCAAAGAAAATCTTTAAAAAGCTGCACTGGGTGAAAAAGAAACTAAATCAGTGAATAAAATGTGACCTTCCTGTGAAGAGATGAAACATTAGAGCATCAAATCTGCCATTTCCCTTCAGTCATAAATCAGACTTCATGTTTTCTGGAAAATCGATTGTTACTTGACTGACGGAAACCTGACAGGACTTTAGGAGGTCGTGTCAGGACGTTCGGAGGCAGCAGAGAGGCTGACTTTCTGTTGTTGACTGTGGGGAATAAAATCATTTTTATTAAGTCGATCCTTCCCAGCAGGTAGATATGAAATTTACTCTCATTAAATAGAAGGTGGTGAGATCATGAAGGATCAGAGTTAATAACCCGAAGCCCGCCAGAGGAAACCTTCTCAAAAGGCCAGCTGGTGGAGGCCTTCCTCCTCCTCCTCCTCATCCTCTATCAAGTCATCTTCTTATCTCCCCCCTCATTTTCTCCTCCTCTTCCTCTCTCACACACAATTGCCTGTAATAAAAACTCTTCACCACATGAAAGGAGGACGAGAGCTGCTGTCATACATCACAACACACACACTTGGCGGCGTCCCGCTGCGCTGTGTGTACTCAAGACCACTAACCCTTCTGTCACACTGCCGCCTCGCTTTCATCTCAGCCCCCAGGGAATTGTGGGTAATGCAGTCCACACAGGGACTGTGATGGGACATTCACCCACAAAACCTCAAACAGTCCTCTGAGAGGTCGCAGGGGGGCGGCTTCTGCCCCCTGCTGGCTGATCACATCCGAACCTACAGACTTCCAGAGAAACTCACAGACCTGAAGCGGCTGACCTTCAAATCTTTCCATTTTCAGGCTCTTCCAGCTGCCAGTTTTAGTTTCACAGGACATTTCCTGCTGTTTTACAGCCAGTGTTTTCATCAACAGTGTCTGCACATGGGCCAAAAGCTGCAGTTCCTCTAATGTCCAGCAGAGGCAGCAGTCAGTGAGTCCCCATAGACTCCCATGTTAAAACTTTACAGCAGAAATAAACATGTTTACAGCCTGAAACAAAAACTGGTTTGGCCTCTATTGCTGAATGTTTTTATAACCCACCTGCTTAAATTTGTGTAAAGTCTGCAATATGAGGGTCGTGGCCTCTTTGACTGACCAGTGGATGCCAACACATGTGGCTGTAGTTTCTCAACTGTCTGCAAGGCTAACTGGCAAAAATAAACTCATGGAATTGGGTTCATTGTACAATCTAACATGCTGAGTCAAAATAACCCAGTTTTGGATTTGTCCATAATTAACCAGCATAGTTTGGGTTATTTCATAACACAGTGCATAATGTGTCTGCTCATGTCTGGAAGTCCAGGCTGGGACAATCCTTTTGTTTATCTCTGCAGTCCTTATATTCAGATTAGGTCTGGCTTTGGTATTTATTCATAATCTGTAATAAATGGTGCTTGAACATGTTTGTGTGAACTAGAATTAGAATTTAAGGTCTACAGCTCATTGGTTTCTCTGATGTGCCACCTTGTTTTTATTGTCTGAAGTCACGTCTTATCTTAAAAAAATGTAAAATAAATTTCAGAAATAAATTTTGTTCTATAGTCTGTTTGGACATGTTGAAGCTCTGCTGACAGAGTGCAGCTGTAGTCCAGGACGTCCTGTTTCTTCGACGACTCTGTCTGCAGATAGATTAACATCCAAGTTCAACTGCTCTGATTCCCTGATGTGTCTCTTCTCTGACACGGCGGATGTCTCAGTTTTTTTGAAATTGAACCATCTCAGAAATCAGATGTGAACTTAAAAAGCGTCGACAGGGGAACGGATGGCTTCTTCAGCTCTAACATCTTTCTCGCAAAGCCGAAACCACAACACCAATAATTCTGTTGTTTCGACTGTCGTGATCTCTGGCGAACCCATCGGCTCCACTTTCATCTCTGTCGGCTTTTTCGGGGAGGGAGGAGGAGGGGATGTAACGCTGCATTGTGGGTAAGGCGGTTCACACGAGGATTAAAACGGAGTGTCGGACAATAAAGCTGCGGCTGGTTAGAGATGACGACCACAAGAATCAAGCCGCCGAGTGGAAGGAAAAAAACATCACGCAGATTATCTCGTGTGTGTGTGTGTGTGTGTGTGTGTGTGTGAGGGGGAGATGGTTCAATGGGCACGTCCACATGTGAGTCATGAACCTCCATAATAACACACCAACATCTCCCTCGGGCTGAGAGTCAGTAATGTGAAGCAGACTGAAGGCAGATAGAAAACATGACTGACTATGAAGAAGTTCTTCTTTTCTATTGATCAGTTCTACTTATTTGACAGTAATGGTAGTTAATAGTTCAAAGTTTTAAAATGAAGAAAAAAGGAGAGTAAAGGAAGAGAAAAGGAAGGAAGGCCGTAAGGACACAAATTGAAAGATTCAGATGGCTGATCCCATTCAGGGTCCATGCATGTGGTTAGGTTCTGTTAGCCCTGCAATAGACTGATAACCCTGAGCCATAGAACAAACCACAGCTCTGCAATGATGTGCTTTAACTTTGTAAAGCTCAAAGCTGTAAAATCAAGTTAAACTGAGGTTATCTTCCAATTTACAGAGAGATGAAACTAGAGCTCTTTGGCCACAGAGACGCTGCTTATGTTTGGAGAAAGAAGGGAGAGGCGTCCAACCCAAAGAACACTGTCCCCACAGTGAAACACGGTGGTGGGAGTATTAAGCTGTGGGGACGCTTCAGTGCGACTGGAACTGGGAATCTCATCGAGGTGGAAGGAATCATGAAGAAAAAAGGATATGAGAAGATTTTGAAAGAAAACCTCAAGCAGTCAGCTGCTAAACTGGGTCTGAGTCGTCACTTCCAACACAGCGACCCAAAACATACGTCACTCCTGGAGAAGAACAACCTCCAGAAGACCAAAGTGAACGTTACTGACTGGCCTGCACAAAGTCCTGAATGAATCCCACTGAAAATCTGTGGACTGAACTGATGACCAAGGTCCATGCCAGAAGACCATCTAATCTGGAGGAGCTTGAGAGATTCTCCAAAGAAGAATGGGCCGGGATTGTTCAGGAGACGTGTGTGAGAAAACTACAACAAACAACTGCAGGCTGTTATCCAGGAAAAGAACACACAGCTGACTGTTAGCATCGGGGGGGTAATAATTTTGACCCTGTTAGTTTTTGGTTTTCTGAAATGATTTAGTTACTTTGTGCAAAGTAAAATAATCTAAGAATCCAAAATAAAACCAGGATGTTTGTAAAAGCTGTGTAAAAATTCCTGCTCTGTTTAACTGCACTTAGGAAATACTTAACAAAAATGTAATTTTAATAGAGGGGCTAATAATTCTGCCCTCATCTGTATAACCATGTGTCTGCTCAAAAAAACAAAGAAAGACAAAGAACTGCAGCACGATTAAGAGACAAGAGTCTGATCCAATTCAGCAGACCGGGTCATCATTATTTAAAAAGCAGATTGAGTATCGGAGATGGTCTGATTGACCGTATGCTGTTGGAACAGAATTTGGGAGCTTGTCCAGGATTTCAACCTGGGATCTACTTTAATATCCCTGTAAATCTGGCCATCATTAAGTATTCTTCATTTTTTAAAGGTCTTTCAGTGAAAACCACTTTGTGCTGCCTGAACAGTATTTTAAAGTTAAACAATGAATCCTGAAACTCAATATAAAACTCCATAAAGCCCGGAGAAATGTCAGCTGATATTTCTCACCGCTGGTAAAACTTAAAAAGTTTTATTTACTTTAATATTTTAATCAGGGTTTCCTGCATGGTTGGATTTGTGTTCAGCCTACATCTGCTGATTTCCATCCTCCAGCCAAAACCCTGAGAGCTTTGAATTGTTGTGCCCTGCAGAAACAGATAATTCATATTTAACGACACCACAGAGAAGCCGAGGGAGAAGAGAAATGTGTCTTACTCAACTCTCTCGTGTTTTTAATAAACCTTAAAATGTGATGAGGAAAAGAAACTGTCATTTTTGTGAAACCTGGTTATTTCCTTTGTGGAAAATTGTTTAAGTGACAAACTTAAGAATGGAAACACCCCACTGGTTTCTAGAACAAACATGATGGTCTCAAAGTGATGTTTGTACCTTCAGATTAATATAAAAAGTTATACGAGCAGAGCCGTCTGTGTGGTTTGTTTAAGGAGGGAAATGTGTGTGCAGATAATGAGGGAGAGAACTTGAAATCACTTCCATACAGGAGACAGTGTGACACACCAATGTTAAAACGTTTAAAACGACTGACACTAATCGCCTCTAATTGTTTTATAATTGTCCATCTGAATGTGGCTCACAGCTCCTCCTGCTCTCTCATTCTCTTGACGTCAACTCTCAGGACTTCTTCAGATCTCAAACAGCTCTTCTTCTTCTTCTTCTGACATTACTCACATCTGAGATTGTCATAAAATTTGATGTTAGAAGCTCTAAGAAAACTCAGATCTGTGAACCTGCCGATGCCACCAGAATAAGTCAAAGTCGGCTCAGGTCAAACAAACCCACTCTCAAGCATCCATAAATGTAGAAATGCTCATTCCTACTGAAGGCACCACCAAGATTATTGTAGTTTCAATGCTGTTTGCTTTTTAAGCATGAGTGGCAGACCAACGTGGACTCGCTGATGTCACATCACATGACACAAGTTGCTGATTCTGACTGGCGTCAAGGTAATCCTTGATCCTGATCCTGATATTCCGACATTCTGAGTTATGTACATCCAACAGGAACAGTCTCACCAGCTGCAGTAGTTTCCAGCTGAGACCGAGACTGAGGCACAGCACCGTAGATATCACTCTGGACAGAAAGGACACTTTACTGGCCTGATACGAGTGACTGGACAGCCGCATGTTGAGGTCTTCTTCCTGAATGGAGCGAGTGTAACTATGTGTGGTTACTGTAGCCTTGGCTTCACTGGGTGATGACATCCAGCTCGTACTGGGGTGGTTTGCAGTGGCTGAGGTGAGAATTAGCACTAAGGCCACGGGTCTCAGCTGGAAAAGGGCGACGTTCCTATTCCGGTTGAAGAGGAATTGTTGCCTTCAGCACAGTTAGTATCTCAGGTCTTGTTCGGGTTCTTGTGGGGAGAGTGAAGAGGGAGCTTGGTCTGCTGTGGTGAAGAGAGAGCAGAGCAAGAAGGTGAAGCAGACAGTTTACTGGTCGATTAAGGTTTCTAGTCTCACCTGTGTCCATGAGCTGTGGGTGGTGACCCAAAGAATGAGATCGCTGATACAAGCGACAGAAATGAAGTATCTCTGAGGGCGTTTGGGCTTGGGCTTAGCCTCAGGGACGGGGGGAGCTTGGTTTCTGGCACGTTCAGAAGATTCAGCACTCACTGGAGAGATTATCTCTCAGCTGGCCCAGGAGTGCCTCAGTATATCCCAGAAAAGCTGGAGGATGTGGCCTCACTGTGAAAAAGGGGTACTTAGCCTAATGTAGGAAGTGTTTGTTTAGCCCATCTTCCTCTGAAGGAGTTTCTGAAGGCTTCAGAGATGTGTTTTCCTGCCACAGATGCAATAAAGTCCATTAATGATAAACATGTTCAGAGTCTCCTCAAATCTTCACTGCAGAAATAAAGCTGGAAGAAAATCTGTCAAACAGAGACGAGGAGCTCAAAAAGACGTCAGAAAAGATCCAGAGTAACTCTGTCAGCTGGCTCACGGCGCCCACCAATCAAGTGCTTCAGACCCACGTTTCAGAGGCTAAATGCTGTTAAACTGTCAAATCGCACTGAGGTCAACTTTGTTTGGTAACACTTCATAATACAGCCCACGACTGAGGGCATAATTCCCCTGTAATTAAATGGATTTCAGTGTATTTTATTTTAAAGTACAAAGTAATTATATATATACTTACAGGCAGGTACACTAGAATAAGGGAGTAACAAGACATTACAGGAAACAAAGAAATGATTAAACCTTAAGTAAATTTAAGTACTGCATTAAGTACTGTGTAATTTCCTGGTAATTTAAAACAAACAATATTTGCCCATTTTACATCATAAGTATGCTGGGTATTTTTTGGGGCGTGAGTGGTTAAACCTTGCCTAACTTCCAGGTATTTTACAAGAAACAAAAATTACAGTGTAAGTAATTTTAAGTAGTGTTTAATGTGTCCTTAATTGGCTGTATTATAAAGTGTTACTCGTGGTTTTATCATCATCGTCACAGACTATGGTAACAGCTATCCTGTCAGTAAAATGAGCCTGAAGTCTTCCACTCGCTTCCTTTCCTCAGTGTGTGGCAGGGAGGGACTTCCTTCAAATAACATCTGAAAACATTTTTGCAGACTTGTTTTTATCTGAGGTTGTCTTTTATCTCCTCTCATCATTATTTAATATTTATGTATCACTTTTCCATCATCTTTTGTATTTTTCTGATATAACTGCTTTATTTCTTTTATTCTTTTATTATTATTTACTTATGATGTTGACTGAGTTTTGTATTTTTGTGCATTCTTTTTTAGTTTAGCTCAGATTTGATAGATTTTATAAGTTATTATTAGACAGTGGAGAGTTGAAGGTGTTACCTGGTAAGGTACGATGCTCTCATGGGCCGTCCCCCAGCGCTTCGCCTCCTTCCCTGCATTCAGATAGTTAGCAGCAATATGGCTGAGACAGGAAACCTGAGAGAGAGAAGCTGGTGTTATATGTGACCTGCCATCAGTCTCATCCCTGCCGTCTCTTTGCTTTCTATCCTCTCTAAGCTGCCACCACAGAACTGCTGGAGGGCGTTCAGCCCTGCAGCTGAAAAGCTGCCGATAGATTCTCAGGACTGCTGGAGAACGGATCGGCCTCAAAGTCTTGTTCCAAATCGATCTCTGTGCTCTCTTCTTAGTCACAGAGCTGCATCAGAAACACCTCGTTCTGCTCTGTCACACTAACACTCCTGATAAACGCTCACTCACATGTGTTTAACACTGTTGCTGCTGCTGCTGCTGAAAACTAAGACTAGACTTCAGCTGCTGAGCCTGCCACAGTGCCCACAAATATCAGTGCTTACAATGGACCGCATTAGTTTGCACAATCGCTGAAAACAAAGTGTTTGCAGAGCACATAAAATTTTAAATAAATACATCTAACCAATACTAATGTAGAAAAAGATTCAAATAAGAGGAAGTTACAGCTTGAATCCCACAGGAAACAGATGAAAGGCAGCAGACAGATGGTCATAAACATAAAGGTAAACCAGGGCTGCTCCATTAGGCCAAAAAAAAGTTCATTATTAAGCGAGTCAGACATTTTTGTCACAGTTATTTAACACAATAACTGACTGAGTTTGGAAACATCACATTTAGAGAGGTGTGATAAATTTCTAACACAAGACAAAACAATAATTTTAGCTCTACTTTTTCCACTGTTTCATAATCATTAAAAGAAAAATGTAACTCATTATCCATTAATCCATGAATCATCCAGGCCTCCATTAAACTGTGAAGCACTTCACAGCAGTCCTGTAGAGACATGTCCCTGTGGACCTGCCTGGATTTTGTTTGACTGGCAGGTAAAAATAAGAAGAAGCTTCTCCAAAGTCTTTAGACCTGCCTCAGCTGAGTCACATGATGCTGTGATGTGTGTCCTTCAGCTTACAGTCAGGTCCGTAAGTATGTGGACAGTAATTCTGCTGAAACTAAAGGGTTAATTCAATATTTTCCTTCATAAAAATCTGAACTTCGGTCACATCATGATCATTTCATTTAAGATCCACTGCGTAGGTGTAAAAAGTGTGTCACTGCACAGACTGTTTTATGTCGTACTTTTACAAACGAAGCTTAAAGGATGAGAGCCACCCCCTCCTCGGACTAACGGGATCTCGGGGAAGCTGTCCCCTCAGGACGGGTCTGCTGAAGAGGTTCTTATCTTTATATTTCCTCTGACACACCACAACTGTTTCATGCTGAACTTCAGACTTCTGACTCTTCAGCCTTTGGTGTGGAGCTGAAGCTTTTTCAGGACCTGCAGGCAGCTTGTAAAGACAGCTCGTAACGACTCCATGTCCCCCGATACCCAAACCAAACTTTAAGCCGTCCACATGGACTCGGATCAGAGCGGTGTGTGCGCTCATTGTTCGCTCTGCGGCCGGCGTGCCTGTGGTCGCAGCACTTCAGACAGGAATGCAGCGCAGTGGGATTTAAGTGGGGGAATTGTGGGTATTTTATATGTAGCAGCCCCAAGAGTCGACCACAAGGATCAAGACCTCACAGCCTTGTTAACCAATCACAGGCTGCATGTTACAGATTTGTGTTTGGAGTCATATTTTATCTCCATATCAGTCTATCTCACTCTCCATCCATCCATCCATCCCATAATTAATCAACAGACTTCCAGGTAACACACTTAAAGTGAAGAGTTTAGGATCACTATGTAACAATCATTTCAGTCCTTACTGGCTAAAAAACCTTTGAAGAATATGAAAGAAAATCTGAGTCCCGGTATGTCTTCATTGTTTTTATGTGACTGGTGTTTAGCTGGCGTAAAGTCCACCTTCACAGTCTCACTGAGGTCAGACTGCTGATGCCTCCAGTATGAACCGTATTGGCTGTTGGCGACTTTTACGGCTGCTTTTATAAGTCTTCTTGGCGATCAATGCTAAGGAGCACTGAAGCTGTTCTGGTCCCACGTGGTGGACCAAAACCTTAGTGAGACATTCATGTTGGCTTTTCTCTTTATGTTGTTACTTTTATCCACATATTACTCTATCATTTATCCTTTACTCTCCATCTATTCCTCGCCATCATGTCAGATTTTAACTGTAAAAGACAACCCCACTGAGCTGCGTTACCCAACATTTTCAGGCAGAAGCAGCTGTTTCTTCGTGCTTTGTTTCTAAACTCCGTCTGCAAACTGAGTTTCTCTCTGGAGGACCATAAAGTTCTGAAATGAGCTGAACTCGGTCGTGTTGCAGCGCCTTTCCCAGCCAGAGAGGTGAAACATGAGAATGCAGAAAACATAAAACATGCTTTTAAAAGCAACACTGTCACACAAGCAGCACATCCCGACACTGCAAATCAAACGCACCCTGGGAGTCTTGAATACTTCTGGGTCCAAGAAGGACGCGGGATCCCATCCGTCTCCGAGTCCCGGGTGGTTTCAGGATTAAGAATCGCTTGGTTTATTTAAACAGCGGCGACATTCAGAGAAACACTGATTGGTCTGTTTAAATTGCTCGGACTTTTCAGGATAAATCAGCAGCTTGTTTAAATACCTGCACGTTCACACGGCTGCAGTGACACTTCTGCTTATCTGTACTGTCACAAACACTCCACTGATCTGGATGGAAGCACATATTCAGGCTCAGCGGTTTCATTTACCAGCTGACCCTGAACACAGCACTGTAAACCAGCTGCAGGTAACAGCAGGTGTCCTGTTTAGGTGATGTTTCAGTAGGACGAGTCTGATTGAGCTGAAAGCTTCCACTTCCAGTTCAGGGTCCTGTTTCACTTTTTACAATTCAGCTCCGGTGAGGTAGAGAAGCTGCGTTCTTTAATTAAGGTACCATATAAACATCACAGCACCCCAGTTGTTGGATATATCGGTTCCAGACATGAGTTATTAGTCTTCTTACTAATGATCTATATCAGCATCGACCCTGAAAAGTAACGTGGGCTGATGCCTGGCGTATACGCTGGTCTCTGGGTAGTTGTACAGACGTGGAGTCATTAATAGGAACATTTTACTCAGAGAGCCTTTAAACAGCATTTCTTGGTAGCTTCATTTTACAGAGTCAGGACCTGTGGAGAATACTGAGAGCTGATTGGCTGTTCTGTGTGACTTCAGGTGATTTTACCTGTGATGACAGCAGGTTGCAGTCGATGTGAACTCCTCTCCCCGTCTTCTGCTGTTGCAGCAGGGCGGCCATGACGGCGCCGTGCGCGTACAGCCCCGTCGCCAAGTCTGTCATGGCAACCCCTGGACGCACCGGGTCGCCATCCTGCCAGCAGAAACAGTGCATTATGGGAGATGAGATGGGACTGAAAGTCGTTAGGAACATCATCGCTGCCCAATCCAGAAACCCAATTTGTTGTAAACGTGCCAGAAGTTGCTTCAAGTATTCAAATTCCTGTATCCTGACATCTGTACACTACGGTCACATCGGTGTTATATAGAAATGTTTCTTAAAAAAAAACTGTGTTTATGTAATAAACAGTCATATATTAGAGATAAAAACAGACAGCACTGTGTAAAAGTCTTAAGCCACCCCTCATTTCTTTATATTTTGCAGGAAAATGGAAAAAAGGTGCAGAGATTCATTGAAACGTGCAAACATACATGAACATACAGTATATGAGGCAAACATAGAGTTTGTATATTTGGTGTGAGCACCTTTATTCTGAACTCTCTGAGGCAGCTTTCTGTCATCTCTTTAAGTATCTTCAGGAATAGTTCTCCAGGCTTCTTGGAGGACATTCGAAGCTCTTCTTTGGATGTTTCTGCCTTTTGTTCTGTTCTCTGTCAGGATGATCCCACACTGGCTCTGGGGAGGCCAATCCATGACTGACAGTGTTCCACTGTGTGTTTTTCTATCCAGGTATGATTTTAGTGTTTTGTCAGTGTGTTTGGGATCATCGTCATGCTGAATAATGAAGCTGCTGCCAATCAGATGCTTTCCAGATGGTATTTCATGGTGGATCAAAATCTGATGGTACTTTTCATAATTCCATCAATATTAACAAAGACCTCAAACACCACTGACTGAAATGCAGCCCAAACCATGACAGAGCCTCCACCGTGTTTTACAGATGGCTGTAGACTCTCACTGTTGGACCTCTCTCCTGACCTCCTCGTACATCCTGACCATGATTTGGATCCATTGCTCCATCTGACCTGTTCCACTGATTTTCAGCCCAGTTCTTGTGTAATGTGGCACCTCAGCCTTTTCTCCCTGTTTCCTTCCTTAAGAATGGCTTCCTGACAGCCAGCCTTCCACTGAGACCATTTCTGATGAGGCTTCAGTGAACAGTAGATGATCAGCTGAAGGTCCAGATGCATCTCTCAGGTCCTGTGTCAGGTCTTTGCTGGATTTTTCCCTCTTTCTTAAGGACATGACTTTCAGAT
>VUQS01036230.1:2823-13685 GCA_015108495.1 Heterochromis multidens
GTCTGAATAACCTTAAAAAAAAAAAAAAAACCCAAAAAACCTAAAATAATCTAAAACAAGAATCCACAAAATAACAGTGCTGTGTGTGTCGTCCATCATTCTAAAGTGTCTAAAGTTTAATATTGTATTACACAGAAAAAATACTATTGGTCTACACAGATTTTAACCTAAAGAAAAAAATAGAGCACAGGTACTGGATTGGCCCTCTGTTTAGGTCAGAAAGGGGAGAAATCACTCATTCATTCATGTAGCTACCTGCTAGTTTGGAGTCTGACTTCTTCCTCTGTGACTCTGTGTTCGCTGCAGTGGTGAACGATGAGCTCACTGTTTCATCCACAACACGCTGAGTGGTCGTCTTCTGACTCATGAGGTTGGATCCACGGAGCTGACTGGCGCTCTGGTTTTGTTTCTTCTCAGGTGTTTCTCCTACTGATGTCACCCCGGTGACCTCACAAACCTGCATCCTGAAAACACAAAAAAGTGAAAAACACATCAGATGAAGACAACTAAGGCAAAGTTTTGGATATGCAATTGTTGTGCACATCATGTTGTCTGTAAGTGCTTTTCTGCACCTCTGCGATGTCTCTGTGTTCACTGCATACGCCGTGATGTTCTGAGATGCTGCAGGCAACACGGTCTCATCCACAGCTACGCTCTGTGACAGTGAAGTGCTTGGGATTCTGGGTGTCACTTTTGGTACAGAGTCTAAAACACAAAAAAAAGATACAAAGCAAATCAAGGACAGGTATAAAAAACAAATAAATATAGAAACTCTTCTGTTGTTCCTGTCTGATCACCAACCTGAGTCTGAGCTTGAGGGATTACAGTATTTTTCACAAGAAGCATAGATGGCAGCCAGACCAATTTCAGACTCTGTGATGAGTCGAAGGCCTTTTCTGTATGAGTGTTAAAAGGAGAAAGACTGAAAAATCACTCAGTCAAGACAAGCAAATGATCAAAACCCTGCAGAAAAAAGGGAGCTTGAACCTTTGAACGATGCTCTTCACAGAGTTTGCCCACTCTGTGGTGGAGGGAGAAAGCAGAGTTTGGGAGGCGCCTGTTGTAAAATCGACCACACAGCTCTGCGGAGACACCAGCAGGTCACGGGGCAGGGAGCCCTCCTCCAGCAGCTGGCTACTGCCACCTCCAAAACTCACTGCTGCACTAAGGCGCTTCAGCTGTAAACAGCACAGAAGAGCCACAAATTAATCTGTGTGAAGGATTACAGGCATGCTTACTCCCTAACCACGGTTATAAAAGCATGTATTCCACATTATATTCAGTCGTGATGTTCTACTCAAGTAAACTTGCACCTTAAAGCTTAGAAAATACAGAAGCACTGGCAACTTCCACCACTCAGCTGTCAGAAAACTGGATTCCTTTCTAGTTTAAAACATTCAGTTTAATTAGTTTAATAAGAATGCCTCTCATGCCAAACTCAAGAGTGAACGTCTGCCCAGAGATTACTTTTGGCTTCTGTCACTCTCCCCTTTCAGTTTCACCTTCACCTCATTTGCCTCCTCAAACAAAGGGGCTCTTTTTGCCTGGTAGAGTTTCCATAGTTATTTCAATTGTTCCAGCATCAAGCACGTTAGCTACCTGGGGAAAGTTACCCAGAGCTACAGAGAAAACAAAAGCACTGTTCTGTTTTCACTGTGCACACATGCCTTCATTTTCCTGTGAGATTACATCCCTGGTTGGAGGCAAAGTAGCACAGTGAAAGCAAAGCAGATAAGCAACCAATCTGCTATTATTTATTCACATTATGATGACAACTTGAAGCCAAAAATTTCCCTATTTAAAGCATGAGTGCAAGTTCAACACAGGTTATAAAGTTAACAAAAATATCGGATTACAGTTAGCCGAGTTTGCTCTTCAAAAGAAAAATAAGTAAATTTTGAGTTTTTTTTAATGTGTTTTTTTTTTTTTTTTGCTTGAATAAAGAGATGACCTCTTTAGGTCTGTAATGTCATTCATCTTACATAAGAGATAAGGCCAAACAAGACAGCAGATAAGTTTGTGTCCCTGATGAGGTTTCATAATGTGAATATGCCCTCTGGTGCACCAGAACTCATCTCATCAGCTGACAGGCTTGCTTTTTTTTTTAATCCATATATGATTCATCGCTATGGGATTTAACCACGAATCCCACAGAAGAACACTGAAGTATAAGCTAATGTCTTAGTTAAATGTCAGGAATCGGAAAAGTTAATCAAATAAAAATTATTATAATTTAAAAATACAACAATTTTTTTCCTGCATGTCTTTACACTCACCTGCCACTTCACTATGTACACCTTGCTAGTACCAGGTTGGACCCCCTTTTGCCCCTTGGATTGAGATCTGGTGATACCAATATGACGGCCTATGGTGTTTAAACAATGCTAAACTCATACTAAAGGGTCCAAAGTGTGCCAAGAAAACAGGATGGATCCATGCTTTCATGTTGTTTACGCCAAATTCTGACCCTACCACCCAAATGTTGCAGCAGAAATCAAGACCCATCAAACCAGGCAATGTTTTTCCAATTTCCGTGAGCCTGTGCAAATTGTAGCCTCAGTTTCCTGTTCTTAGCTCACAGGAGTGGCACCCGGTGTGGTCTTCTGCTGCTGTAACCCATCTGCATCAAGATTTGATATTTTGTGCATTTAAAGATGCTCTACTGCATATGCTGGTTGTAACGAGTGGTTATTTGAATTACTGTTTGGCAGTCTGGCCATTCACCTCTGGCCTCTGGCATCAACAAGGCATTTTCACACAAGGAAGTGCCGCTCACTGGATATTTTCTCTTTTTCACACCATGCTCTGTAAACCCCAAAGATGGTCGTGTGGGAAAATCCCAGTAAATCAGCAGTTTGTAAAATACTCAGACCAACCTATCTGCCACCAACAACCATGCCACGTTCAAAGTCACCTAAATCCCTTTCTTCCCCCATTCTGATGCTCAGTTTGAACTTCAGCAGGTCATCTTGACCATGTGCATTTAGTTTCTGCCATGCGATTGGCTGATGTGATAATTTACATTAATGAGCAGTTGAACAGGTGTACCTAATAAAGTGACAGGCAAGTGTATATTGTTATTGGATAAGAATTAGCTTTACTTTTTGCTCGTACAAACATTTGGCTCTTGTTGACAGCAATTTGTATCATGTTTAACATTTTATAGAATAAAAAATTCACAGAGGCTGCAGTCAACCTCATAAACACAAAGCTCGCAATCAAGGCAGTTATGAATATGCTTGATCTGCAAACTAAGTATTATATGACTTCCACTTACAAGTAGACAGTAGTTATCCAAAAATCCGTATAGTGTGAAAAAAATAACAGAATTTCATAAAGAAAGAGGGGACAAACCTGTTTGGCACTGAGGAAAAAAAAGGTCCTTCCAGTGAAAAGCTGTTTGCGAAGTGGTATCTCTCTAAGGTTAATATCCTCTTTATTCAAGCTGGGCTCATCGATTTCAGGAATGAAACTTAACAAAAACACAGAGAAGACGAAGTTCAGCTCAGCTTCAGTGTTAATGTGTATCCATGGGAATGGTTTGTATTGTACCTCTCAGCTTTAGGAGGTGGTAATTTCTGCTGAAAGGCTCTGCTGAGCTCTGAGAAGAACTCTGGCTTCACGATGGGACAACAGCACAGCAGAGCAGAAATGGTCTAATTAAGAAAAACGAAAAGCACAGGAAACACATGTAAAGGAACAAACATGTCACAGGAGCTAATGAGGATACGAAGTCGGGTCCTGACCTTGATGGTGACTTTAACAGAAGACATAGCCAGGTGGGTGCAGTCCTGAGACCAGCTGTTGACCAGCTTTCCACCCAAATCTAACAGGGCCTGAGAGAGCGATGCTTTGCCATCGTTGTCCAAACACGATGAACATACCACTGGCTGCAGATGAACCACTCTGAGGCAAAGAAGACAATGATGGAGATACAAGACAATCCTTTTAGAATTAACTTGTATAAAAATTCCATAAATATAATTGTGTTCCTGCTGCATACCTGAATTTGCTGTAAAAAGCCCCAAATGTCACTAAATCCCCTGATTTCAGGTTCACCGGTGTTGTTATCTGCTGGCTGTTGACAAATGTACCGTACTTGGAGGTGTCTTTAAGAGCCAGGGTCTAAAAGCAAAATACATGAGAGCAATTGCCACATTTTCAAAGTTTTTACTCAAAATCAGTCCCAGTACTCTGTCACCAGCATTCATCATCTACCAAACGTGAAATATGATCAAAATTTCTCCTTCGTCTTTCTGAAATACGCTGTTCAGTATGTGTCAGACTCCATCACTCCCATCACTTTTCTGATTAGATATTAATGCAAAATAATTGAGTTATGGGTAAAAGCATTTTTGTGAGGTCACAGTGACATCCAAGAAAAAAAACTGGTACCGAAGTTAAACTGTAATTTAACTCAAGCATAACAGAAATTTTAAAATCATTTTAGATCTTTTTTATGTTGCAGCAGGTTTATGAATTTATTAATCAAAATGCATCAAGTAAACAGAAAGACAAGGAAATGAATTCAGAGGATTCTTAAGGCAGGCAAAAAGAAACCATGCAGATCTGGCACTCCAAACAATCCATATTTGGCAGCTGATAAACACTGTGGGAGCTCGATGTGAGTCTCTGAAGAACAAAAAAAATGTGTGAGCATGTAGGAGTTTGAAAAACTGCTGTTAAAATTACATTGTATGCGTTTTATTTTGCACATGCATTACTCAGCACAGGCTGCACAGCCTTGATAAAAATAAAAGAAAAATTTATTTACTACAATTACTACAAATCGCAATTATAGCTGAGGAGTGCCACATTTTACAAGTTTCACGTGTAGTTATGTAGGAGTAGCACAACAGCACCACCTTCTGTGTCAAAGTGTTATCACGCAGTCAAATATTTCACTCATGCTTCATGGATTACTACAAGGATTCTTGATGATTCTGAAAAATGTAGATTTTCTTAGATAAGCCAGGAAAATGGGGGGGAAAAAAAACACACTATCTAAAACAGTAAAAATACAAACAAAATTTTTTAAAAAGTGTCTCTGCTTACTTAACATTTATAAGCTGGATTAAAAGCCAGCAGTCGGTCTTCAGCATAGCTTTAAAACAGGCTGGTAAAGGGGCAGATCTGATATGATGGGGTAAACACTGACAAAGTCTGACCCCCTGGATTTAGGAACCATAATATGCCTCTAACACAGAAGTGCAGGAGCTCAGCAAGATCTGAAGGAGGGTGTTCATTTAAGGATTTAAAAACAAATAATGAAATCTTAAAATTTATTTGAAAACAAAGAGATAAAGTGAGGCTAAAATCAAACTAATACCCTTCTTCTTTGCAGGTCCCAGTTAGAATGCGAGCTGCAGCACTTTGAAGCAGCAGCAAATTTGCAATAGAAGATATTAAGATCAGCATATAGAGAATAGCATTAGTCTAGTCTAGATCAAATAAAAGCATACATGATTACCTGTAGGTCTTTAAAAGAGAGGAATGATTCCATCTTAGAAATTATCCTATGCTTTACAAAACTGGATTTGACAACAGAGTGTCCCGTTTTAACACATTTGCTGATTTAAAAATGAAAAATTATGTGTAGTGGTTTACACGTTCACCCAACAAGTGAAAGATCCCTGGTTCAATTCTGGGAGGAGACACAAATCCTTTTGGGGTTGCGTCAGGGAGGGTGTGCTGCTTAAAAATCTGCCAAACAAACATGTGGAGCTGCCCGCTGTGGCGACTAATTTCTGCGGCTAATAAGAAAGCAGCTGAAAGCAGCTTTTTAAAGCATTTCATATTTCTACATATGTCAAATAACTGAAATTTCTTTCATGAGTCATTAAGCAAGGTGAGATTCCAGTGAAAAATGAAAGTCAACATCTGTAGTGTTGGGTGTGTTCTTCCACAGAATAAGCATGATGTATGGCTGGCTTGTTGTCATGGCAGTAGGAGAGTGATTGAGGCTTACACCTGTTTTTGTTGCTACGCACACCTCAAACTATCACCTGTGAGTACACACAGTGAGCATATGAGCACATGGGGAGTAAATCATGCTGCAGCGGACAGATGACGCTGACTGTGGTGAAAACTATAAGATTAATAACATCCAAATTTCAAGCCTGAATATGGTAAATATTTACTACTTAACAACAGAGTAAAATGTTAACATAGCTACAGTCTACAGTTTTTGTCTGTGCTCCTGTGAAGAGATGAGAATAAACACCAAACAAGAAAAACTCCACAGCTACTACATTATCAGCTCTACATTATCAGGAGCTAAGCTGTTTTATTTGACTGGAATACATTTCACTTGTGTACCTAATAAAGTTACCACTGAGTGTGTATAAACAGTATATAAATACTACATAACTGACCATTCTTTGCTCATACCACCCAATATTTCCCTTCTTTGTCTCACCTGGTCAGTAGCAGTTAGGTGAGCATGAGCCCTGCTGATGGACTGATCACTTGGAAGAAGGATGTCACAATTCTTGCGGCCCACCACGTACTCTTTGCCAGAGAGGAGATAGTGGGCCTCAGCTGTGAGTGACAGACAGCAGGTTAGAGATTTTTTTTAATGAAAAGTAACAGACACACACGTGCGGTTTTAAAAACTTGTGTTTGTTTTTTTCTTTTCTTTTTGTTCTTTATTTAGTCAAAAAAGACAGATTTGCATGAAAATGTTACCAGCAGTGAGAAGCGGTCACCTTTTTAAGATAAGACAAGATAAAATCTTTTATTTCGCATACACTAGGTCTGGGTACATAGGAAATCTTGTGCAGAGCTTAGAGTCAAAGTCAAATAAATACAAATATATATACAAGTATTAAACAAAGTGGACACTGAGATAAAGTAAGGTTTCTTTTTTTTTTAAACAGATAAAGATAAAATTTAAAAAAAAGTAAGTAGTTTCAGGTATAGAAACAGTAGTTCCTGTATTACACATAAATGACTTAAATGACTGACACTGAAATGTGTATTGCACAAACAAATATATTTAGATTTTGTGTGTGTTTTAATTAGTCCTTATTTTGTTTTTGCCATCAGCCTGACTGCGGAAAGAAAGAAGCTGTTGTGGAAGCGTGTTGTGTGTGTAATCAGACTGTCCGCTCTGCTGAGTCTCAAGCTGCATGCTGATTGTTTTGGTCTGAGGAGGGTGTGACCTGGACATGTTGTTCTCTTTTCTTGCAGTGTTGTGTGTATATTGAGTCTGCATCCGGGAATTTTTCGAGCAATTTTGTGAGACAGGGCAAAATTGGACATACCATCTTTTAACAAACAAAAAGTGATCACAAACTAATCCAGATTCAGTTATCCTTCTTGATATCTTTGATATTTTTTTCTCTGGCGCAAAATCAAAACTCCGTGAACAAACCTGTTTTACTTTAATGCACAACTGAGGGTCATGTGATTGAGCGGTTTGATTGTAGTGAGTCTAATCAAATCCTCTACTACTTACAGGTTACCTGTGGAGTGAGAAGTTATGTTCCTACTTATAAATAAATCTTCCTAATTATGCATTCAGATCATTAATTAGAAAATGTTTTTACTCCAACACATTTTTCTTCTCTACTTTAAACTCTACAGAGTTTAAAGGTTGCTGCTGATCAAATAAAATAAAAGTATTCAGAAAGGTTTCCTCTTTTACATAATATACCACATACAGTACTGTGCAAAAGTCTCAAGCCACCCCTCATTTCTTTATAATTTACTAGGAAAAGTGGAAATCGGTGGAAATACAGTGCAAAAGGCAAAAACAGCAAGTGCAATTCCAACAAGCTTGAATGTCAACATTTTGTTAAGACCACCTTTATTCTTCAGCACTGAACTCTCTTAGGCAGCTTTCTTCTAATTTCTTTAAGTAGTCTTCAGGAATAGTTCTGCAGGCTTCTTGAAGGACATTCAAAGCTCTTCTTTGGACGTTTCTGCTTCAATAATGTTGAGGTCCGGGCTCTGGGGAGGCCAATCCATGACTGACGGCGTTTCATTGTGTGTATAGGATCACTGTCATGCTGAAAAATGAAGCTTCTGCCAATCAGATACTTTCCAGATGGTATTGCAAAATCTGATGGAACTTTTCTGCATTCATAATTCCTTCAATTTTGACAAGACCTCCAACACCACTGTCTGAAATGCAGCACCAAACCATGACAGAGGCTCTGCTGTGTTTTACAGATGGCTGCAGACACTCACTGACGACTTGAACCAAAGTCTTCCAATTTGGATTCATCTCTCCATAATACCTGTTGCCACAGATTTTCAGTCCAGCTCCTGTCCAGTAATTTGTAATTTGACTCTCAGGATGCCTGCAGAATGGTGGCTCAAAACCACTTTGATAAATTATCACAAAGTCCGGCAAAATATAAAGAAATGAGGAGTGGCTCAAGACTTTTGCACAGTGTTGTATATATGTACTGTATACATGATGATGGGAAACATTTAAATTCAGTGTATTTGACTTTATGTTTATAGTAATAGTCATAAGCTCGTTTAAAAACAAAGCACCCGGTGTTGATGTTTAGACCTCACATTAACCTGTTCAGCAGCATTAAATGAACCCAGAGTACAATCATAAGACAGCTCCTCAAAAACATGCAGCTTAACGGGCTGCTACCCAGACGGAGGCTACTTATATAAAACACTTTCAGTTTCTCTCAGATATCGGCTATCTCCATAATCAAGGCGCTAACTTTGCCCGGTCTGCAGCGTCATAAATAAAGGTGCTTTAAAACGCCGTCATGACGGAACAAATTACCTCCAGGCTGCTGGGGTGTCAGTATCCACATATTACGTCCCTCTGTTGCTTTGGCATAAATCAAAACCAGCAGCAAGTCAGAAATAAGGCAATGTTTTGAATAAACAGTTCAACTATGAACGTGATGGACCCTCTCGCCTCAACGCCACGTGTCGTCATAACTCGGCGCCGGCTTTTCAAAATAAAAGTTCGATTTCTCATGATCGGTCAAATAGCCTTTCAGCTCCTGCCTTCACATTCAGTACGTAAATTAATGAAAAGAAATTGTTGTAACGGGACCTGGAGAAACACGAACTTCAAACAGTAAAAGAAAAATAATAGCTTTAGTTATGAAAATTAATCTATTAAAAAAAAAACAAACAAAAAAAAACGCTCAGCCAAATCTTTATCATCAGAATCAGAATACTTTATTAATCCCAGAGGAAATTATGAGGTCACAGTTGCTCCAAGACAGTAAGAAAAGTAATTAACAAGTTTAAGTACCAATATTAAATAATAGAATAACCAAAAATATATTACAAATAGCTCTAATAATTCAATAACTCTAATATATAAATATCCCAATATATTACAGAAAATTAACTATAGATAAAGTTGAATTGAGGCGCCCTCTTATCATTTTATTATATTAAGGGTGTAGAGTTGTTGCAGGCAGGAATGATTTCCTGTGTTGTTCAGTGGTGCATTTGGGTAATCTCAGTCTCTCACTGAATGTGCTCCTGTGACTGGCCAGCAAGTCATGGAGTGGGTGGGAGGTATTGTCCAGCATTGTCCTTAACTTGGACAACATCTGCCTCTCTGACACCACCTTTAGACAGTCCAGCTCCATCCCCACAACGTTACTTAGTTTATTGAGTCTGTTGGCATCCATTACCCTCAGCCTGCTGCCCCAGCATGCAACAGCATAGAGGATGGCACTGGCCACAACAGACTCATAGAAAATCAGAATCAGAATACTTTATTAATCCCTGAGGAAATTATGAAAAATTAAATCCTGAGCATTGTCCGACAGATGTTAAAAGACCTCAGCCGCCTCAGAAAATAGAGACGGCTCTGGCCTTTCGTGTACTGTGCAGTTGTATTTTTAACCCAGTCGAGTTTATTGTCAGTGTGTACTCTGAGGTATTTGTAGTCCTCCACTATGTCCACATCGATTGGATTGAAACAGGGATCACTGAGTCCACCACAGCTAGTTACGCCGTCTCATCACCCCCACTGATGCATCCAACCACCTCAGAGTCATCAGAAAATTTCTGGAGATGGCAGGTCTCTGTGCAGTGGCTGACGTCTGTGGTGTAGAGGGTGAATAGGAAGGGAGAGAGGATGGTTCCTTGTGGTTCCCCGGTGTTGCCGACCACCTTGTTAGACACACAGTGTTTAAGACGCACATATTGTGGTCTTTCTGTCAGGTAATCTACAATCCAGGACACTAGAGAGGCATCCACCTGCATCGCTGTCAGCTTCTCACCCAGGAGAGTCGGCCTGATGATATCACCCCGTCTGGTCCTGCAGACTTGCCTGAGTGGAGTCTTCTCATTTGTCTTTGAACCTGGTCGTAAGTGAAAGTGAAAGGTGGCAGAGGGGTGTCAGGTCTTTCACAGGAGGCTATGGTGCAAGGAGGAGGGAAGGAGGGAGAGAGAGAGCACAGCTTAATAGTGGTCGTAGTAAGCAAGTCTCAGTTTCAGCTGTGAAGAGAAGACGTCGAGCTGCAGGTTTGACAGGACGAGTTGCAGCAAGAAAGCCATCGCTAAGACGTCAGGATAAGACAAAGAGGCTTGCCTGGGCCATGAAACACCGCCATTGGACTACTGAAGACTGGAAGAAGGTATTATGGACTGATGAATCAAAATTTGAAATCTTCGGTTCATCATGCAGGATCTTTGTACGCCGTCGAGTAGGCAAAAGGATGGTTCCACAGTGTGTGACATCAACTGTCAAACATGGAGGAGGAAGTGTGATGGTCTGGGGCTGTTTTGCTGGATCCAGGGTCGGAGACTTGTACAGAGTGAGAGGCACCCTGAACCAAAACGGCTACCACAGCATTCTGCAGTGCCATGAAATACCCTCTGGTATGTGTCTAGTTGGTCAGGGGTTCATCCTACAGCAA
>VUQS01036233.1:0-10603 GCA_015108495.1 Heterochromis multidens
CCTGCAGATCCTTTGATAATTCTTTTGCTTTCCCCATGGCTCAGAATCCAACATCAGTGCAGCACTGAATGAAACATGCAGCGGTCTGTCTGGAGCCCAGAAACTCACTGACTTTTTATACACACACACTAATTCCAAGCAAACAGATCACAGATGAGGATGGTTACCTTTAGTAGTCATTTAAACCTGTGTGTGTCAACTTGTGTGTTTGTTATCATGGCAAAACTTCCAGGATATGTAAAGTTTTGATCAGGGTCATTTGGATAGTTTCTGTTGTCATTATGATTTAAAAAGGACAAACACAATTGTTTGATAATAAATGGCTTCACCCAACAAGTTTTTGTATTTTCATTCATATTCTCTGAAAAATGGCCAAAAAAAATCAAATTCTGCCAGGGTATGTAAACTTATGAGCACAACTGTATTTCAGCAAGACAAACTGTCTACAGGATCTATTACAAAAGCATGGCTTTGTAGTAGAAGAGCCTGGATGTTAAACTGGGCTGCAACGATTCATCAAGCAACACAAATAACTCTATTACAAAAACTACAAAAAATTTGCATCGATGCTTTGTTTAATCCACAAGTCTGTAGCACTCAGTTGTCAACCATGTAAATGCAAGCATTTTACCCACATTAGCAACTAAAAATAGACCTGCAGTAGAAATGTATCTATAATTGTATAGAAATTTATGGTTAAACAACTGTTAGGCTCCCTTGCTTTATGACCTCAGTAAACACTTTCCTGATGCGTGTGAATAAAAAGTATTACAACTTTAAGTCCATACAACTGCCAGTTTTCTCAACATAAAGACTGATAACACAACATCAGCAGTGACAATGATGTCATCATAGTTTAATGTGGAGCCGGAGTCTGTCAACACGCAAATGGTGAAGAGCAAAGAGGCGGCGCCGTTACCAAGACGGTGAGCTCAGGTGGAGTGAAAGAAAATGTTTTTCTAATGTCCAAAACAGCAGCGCTTCTTACTGTAATCACCATGTAGGGCACCTTTACTGGGAAAAAGCTGGCGGGAGTCCTCCAATGTGAAGAAAAGCTAACTTTGTAGCTGCTCCTATCCATCATTGTTTGTTTTACACAGTTAAAAATCTACAGCAAAGCTACAGAAGTTCAAATTAAAGCCTATGTATGCAGATGAACTATTAACTTAGTCTGACACGATGTTTAAATTAGGCAGCTTGCTGAAGGCTGTCCTACTTTATATGGCAGTGATACCTGCAGCAAGCAGGGGTGAGTGTAAAAAGGGGGGCATTGTGTATACTAGACCATACTTATTTCAAGGATTTAGTAACATTAACATTTTGCAGATTTAGATTAATATAAATATAAATTATAAATTATTGAAAAATATTATATTAATTCAATTGTTATATTTTAAAATATAGCATAAAATATAAAAATAAAAGCTCTTTTTGTTTTCACAGGCCAGTAAAATTCTGAGCCACTGACCTGGGGGTGTTAGGTTGGACACTGAATTATTATTAACATTATAAACGCTGCATCAAAGCACAGGGCAAACCTCAGCTCTGAGAATGTCGATATCCTCGCTTTTTTTCATTCCAGCCACCGCATACTCCTTTAAAGGTTTACAGACACACATACTCACTCATTCACTAGCACACTTAAACACGCAGACACACATACACACGCACAAAAACATGTAAACACACACCAATTCCACCTCATCCAGGAGATACAAACACTGTAGGAACTTATTTTGCCTCGTACTAATGTGAGAAAGCCTTCCAAGAAGACAGAGTAAAGGATATTTAATTTTATGCCTTAGTTTAGGCTGTATGTGCCTTATTTTATTTGACATTACTGTATTTGTGATTATTTATTTATTTTTGCATTTAAGAAAATGTTTTCTTAAACTGATTTTAATGTGGCATGTAAATACAGTGAAAGGTTTTTGTTGGCAGATATTGTATGCAGTTAAAACTATTAAAACATTGCAATTTCTAAAATGGAAATCAATGAGCAGTTTATTTTAAAAGACCTGTGATTTTTCTCTTTTGATTATTTACTATTGTTCATTCATAAGACAAAAGTATTTCTTATCCGATTACTTAATTAATTGATGGAATAATTGATAGAACACTCGATTACTAAAAGCCCTACATCAAATTCAGAATGAATTCAGAATGTTTTTCTTCTTAAAATGGTACATTTTCTCAGTTTCAACTTTTGATATGTTTCATGTGTTCTACTGTGAATAAAATATAGGTTTCTGAAATTTGCAAATCATTGCATTCTGTGTTTCTTTACATTTTACACAGTGTCCCAACTTGTTTGGAGTTGGGGATGTACATCTGTTTGTTCAAAAGGTGAACTTCACAGTGACATCAGAAGGTTCTGCAAAGACACTTTTCTGGTCATTATTTAACACTGCAATTCAGGAAGAGTGTAGTGAAATTGTGAACATATGTCACAAAAGGGCAAACACTGGTGTGATGACACTCAGCTTTAATACCCAACTTAAAACTATGGTGATTACACAGATCTTGTGTGCTGCTGGGCTGAACATGTGTAGGCAGCACTGTCTACTGTCATGCCTCTAGCTTCTTCTTTATTAAAATCTGCTTCTTTGGGCAGGCACGTGAACAACTCAACAAGTAATTTGATCATGTTCTAGCTTCAGCAGAGCTAAGATGACATTACAACAACAGGGTCTTGAGGTCAATGAGTGGACATGCTGACTTTTCCAAGTTGATTGACCACAAGGTATGGAAAGATGTATCTCCTCCTCATGTGTCTTGCTTTTACTCGACGATGTATTTTTTTCCTCAAGTAGTCAAACAAGTTTGCTGTTTCCACCTTTAGCAAGAACAGTTTTCTTGCATATTTTGCAAAGAATTGTGCTTGGCTCAAGGTTGTTGAAGTAGCTCCCTCTTTACTAAATTGTCATGGGAGGCTGACATGTGGCTCTTGCTCTCAGACGTGCCTGAGCTTTTCTTGCTGTTGTGCATCACTATATCATGGATATTGTGATATGACAGTTTTATATCAGGTAAAAATTTATACCAGTATTCTTGAGGACATTATGATATGGCACTGCCCTAGCCCAGCAACATCTGTATTTGTAGCATTGTCTACTGTCACAGCTGTAGCTTCTTCTTTTTTTAGAATCTGCTTCATTAGGAAAGCATGTGAACAACTCAACAAGTAATTTGATCATGTTCTTGATACTTGTTTACTAATTACAAGACCATATGTGTCAGAGTACAATGCTGTAAAAACAACCCCTTAACTTAAAGGCATAGTGTAGAAGGCTAGTGTTGCAATGAATAAGGCAAAGGGAAAAAGTACTAATGTTGATATTCACAGCTCATATGCCATAGCATTAGCAGGGCTGAGATGCCATTACAACAGCAGGGTTTCAAGGTCAATGAGTAACTGTGGTCGTATACTAGTTAGTACTCTGTATTGTGGCTGCAGCAAATCTGGTTCACATCTGGGTCACGGCAGCTGCAGTTCCTAACTACTGATTCATAACTTGTTCCAGGATCTGCTGCATTTTACATGGATTGAAGTTAGGTATATTTTCCAGTATGAGCGCTCTTATTTTCTGACGAGACCAATCATTTGATCAGTTTCTCAGCACCTGTGTTACACAGTAGTATCACAGCACATGGAATTTTCTACAGTAACATTCTTAAATGGGCTTTGCAGACTTTTTAAAATCTGATAAGATCAGTCGTGATTTTGAGCCTCACACAGCAGACTTAATAAAGTTATGGTTCATGTCAGAAAATGTCTGGTAGCTGGTTTCTTCTCAACACTTTGTTAAATGTTTTGTATTAAGTGCTGACTTTTCCATGTTGACTAACCACGAGGTATGAAAAGATGGTTAACTGCCACAGAGTCCATTGTCCACACTAAAAAAACATCAAATTTTGCAGCTTATTCAGAATCTTTAGTGGAGTAGGAAGCATGTCAGTCTCATAACCTGAAGGTCATGGGCTTGACCCTCACACAGGGCATTTGTTTTGTTAATAAAACCTGTTAAGGTGCACTGCTGTAGCAACAAAAGAGTTACAAAAGCCCAGGCTACAAGGGGCTAGTGGTGCAACAGAAAACACATCTGACTATAAATCAGAAGATTCTAGGTTTGACTCCTGACTAGCTCAAGGAGACTTTACCTGCTACATACATTGCTTCTCCGCTTACTTTGACAATAAAACTTGTGCATGAAACATTACTGTCCCTTCAGCATGTTCTGTGGTGTGCCTGAACACCCACCAGTTATAGCCACATCTATAGTGCCCCTATCATCGTATGTCTGTCCCAGTCTTGTGAATGCAATGTCTCAGGAATGCTTCGAAGGAATTTCTTGCACTCAAGGATAAACTGACTACACTTATTACATTTGAGGACAAGGGGGAAATACAATGGGATTTTAACTTGTGTATACCAAGCACAGGTCAGCTGTGTCTGTAAAAAGAAATAACCACCCAGTTTTATACCCAGCCATGTTATTGACCTGTTATCATTTAACCCAATTAGTTGCAGAATCTTCCTCCAGCTGTTTCTTTTTAGCACCACTTACTTCTCCAGCCTTTTATTGCCCCTGTCCCAACTTTTTGAGACATGTTGCTGCCATCAAATTCAAAATGATTTTTTTCTTAAAATGGTCCATTTTATCAGTTTAAACATTTAATATGTTTTCTATGTTTAATGTAAATAAAATATGGGGTTATGAGATTTGCAAATCAGTGCATTCTGTGTTTATATTTTACACAGCGTTCCAACTTTTTTGGAATTGGGTTTGTAATTGGTTTAGAAAATTTTAGCAACATTAAAAGTTTCTTTGAAAAACATTTCAAAAAAACAAACCTTTAGGAGAGGAATACCAAGAGTTCAAGGAAATACTTAGCTACATTGGTACCATGATATCCTGTACAGACACATGACACACTAAGCTAAAGCTTCATCATCATTTATTTTGCAGGACAATAAGACAAAACACACCTCCAGGCTCTTAAGGACTGTTAGACCAAAAAGCAGGATGAAGGAAAACCAAGCAACTAGTATGTGAAGTGCAAGCACTTATTGGTTGTCTCTTGGAAAAAGCTCCAGTTGATGAACAATCTTTGAATGATTAGGTGTGTCCAAACTTTTGAATGGTAATGTCTCATTGGGCTTTTCTTAATTTCTTACATTATTGCTACTGAATTAAAGGTGAGCAAATGGTCATCAGTCTTGGCACTCATGCTTACTTGTATCCAAAAGTCACAAGACAAAGATAAGAAATGCCCATGTGGTAGAGAATTCAAATTGAGCATAACAAATGGAGCCACAAGCTTTTAGGTTGAAATTCACCAGAATTATCTTGGTGTATATAGTCACAGTTTCCATGTACATCTTGATTATTGCTGAGCTTTAACAGATACACCACCACTTTTGCTGCAGCCATGTTAATCTTTTGTAGTAGTTCACTTTTTTCCCCACTCTGGCTGAAAACTCCACTGAAAACATCAGACTGATCCACCCTACAGTTTCACCTCAGAGGACTGTATTCACAGCTGAGACCCTCCAAAAGTCTGTTGACATAAAGAAATGGGTGTGTCCAGGAAGTCAGTATTTTTTTTCTCCTTTTGGTAGCCAAGGAAACAAACCAAAGATGACCTCATTCAAGGTTACAAGTCATGGGTGACGTATATGAAATGACTATTGGAGAGAGAGCTCTGACTTTACCATTTAAGCTCAAGTTAGTGTGACAGGGACAAAGAGGACGAACAGGCTTAATGAGGAGGGTTTTTCACATATGTGAGATATGTCCACGCCAAGCAGCACCTCAGCATCTAAATCACTATATGTGCAGGAGTGTGAAATGAGCCAGCCTTAGTCTTCAGACCCTAATATGTCTCTTATTCCCTTCTTCTGGATACTTTCTGGAGTTATGCATAGAATTTCCATTCTTAACAAATGTTCTTAACAAGGTTTATAGAAATTTGTATCCTGATTAAGTATTGGATCAAGCAAAACATTTACTTGTTCTTTTTCATTATAAATCATCAGAAACGTAAGGTTCTCTGGAGTTTTGGACTGCTGGATTGACAAAATTTGACTTTTCCTAAAGACTAGTTTAAAAACTTCATAAATCCTCACTAAATTGATTATACATATATACATATATATATGTGTGTGTGTGTGTGTGTGTGTGTGTGTGTGTGTGTGTGTATGTGTGTGTGTGTATGTGTGTGTGTGTATTTTTAGATTTTTTAATCCAGGTCACACTTGATCCAGCTGTTTAAAAAATAATCATAAAATTCTGATTGGTAGGGAAGTCTGTTTATGTTTTGTGTGACGAAAGGAAAAAAATATCAGCTGACATCTTGGAATATCAGATTTTTAAAACACCAAATATCAGTTTTGGTATCAGTCTTAAAAATCCTGCATTGGTCAGGCTCTAGTCTGGAGCATGAGTGGTTGGCTGACAGGGATAACTTATACATACACTGATGTCACAATAAGGCCAAGACTGCCGCTGAGAAACAGGTTAACCACTGGTCGTATCACAGGTGCATTTAGCTAACAGAGATAGATAGATACTTATTAATTTAACTAACTGATCAATAGACAGAAAATACCTCAGGATAGAGGACAAAAAAATTGTTCCACAAGCTTCATCAATGTGAAGATTTGCTGCTTTTTCCTGTTTTAAATATTAAAGTCTTCAGGGTCTTGGGCTGTTTGTTTTTTTTAATTATTTTATTGGTTTGTTTGTTTTTTGTTTTGCTTTTTGCTTTTTGTTTTGTTTTTTTTAGTCATCTCATAGATAAGCAACTATGGCAAGCATAAAGAATTAAAGCATCTGCTTTCCAAAGACAACCAGTAGTGTGTGTAGTTTAAAAGCATTTAAAAGCAAATGTCCTTTGCTTCCCTCACTGTGGACGGTCCAGAAAAACTATTTTCTGCTAAAGGGATCAACCATTCAAAGCAATGGCTATTGCATAAGCGTGCAGGCAGGGTGGAGCAGATGGAGAGTGTCCGAGTGTGCCAGAAAAATAGAAGCAAGAATGAAAGGGAAAGGTTTACAAGATGATAGTGAGACTTGCTATGACGTATGGTTTGGAGATGATGGCGCTGACAAAAAGACAGGAGGCTGAGCCAGAGGTGGCAGAGTTGAAGATACTAAGATTTTCACTGGGAGTGACCAGAATGGACAGGGTTAGAAATGAGTGTATCAGCGGGACAGCTCTGGTTGAGCAGTTTGGAGACAAAGTTAGAGAGGCAAGACTGAGATGGTTTAGACATGTGCAGAGGAGGGATAGTGGATATACTGGATTGAAGATAGAGATGCCATGCAGGAGGAAAAAAGGGAGACCTCAGAGGAGGTTCATGGATGTAGTGAAGGCGGATATGCAGAGGGTTGGTTGGACAGAAGAGTATGCCAGAAATAGGGTGAGATGGAGGCAGATGATCCGCTGTGGTGACCCCCTAAAGGAACCACTGAAAGAAGAAGAAAATTTTTTTCCACAGCAAAGTTTGTCGATTATCATTCTGCTGCTGTTGAGGTTTCAAAAGTAGGCTATTTAGTTCTTTTGTTTTCATCTTTATATGAAGGATGCCTCTGGATGTGCACATAAGTATTTGCTCATATTCCATTTCATGAGTGTAAAGTAACCACCTTCAATTTAATTCATTTCAATTCAATTTTATTTGTATAGCGCCAAATCACAACAGTTACCTCAAGGTGCTTTATACTGTAATTAAAGACCCTACAATAATAGAGAGAAAACCCCAACAATCAGACGATCCCCTATGAGCAAGCACTTGGTGACAGTGGGAAGGAAAAACTCCCTTTTAACAGGAAGAAACCTCCAGCAGAACCAGGCTCAGGGAAAGTCAGCCATCTGGCACGACCAGTCTGGGGTGAGGGGAGGGAGACAGAATGAAAGACCTCATATATATATTTTATGTGGTGCTATGTAAGTCAGTTCATAAAATGTTTGCAATTTGTCTCAACTGACATCTGACCAACTTTTAACCAACATGATGAAATAAAATCATTTTAACATCTGACCTTTGTTTTTTGTTCAATAAGCAGCGCGAATTGTGTTTACATGTATAATGTTTTTATTAAGAGATTAAGTTTGTGCTTCAGTGATGTAGTGACTGTCGTTGCATAACTGTATGAGGCTTGTTAGACACTATGAAACAGATCATATAAATCTCTTGATGTAAGAAGACAATTATTAATTGTCATAAATAAGACTAAACACCTTGTCCTTTAGATCTACAGATAAGATTAATATAATAGTGGTTGGCACCCCTAGATTTATATTATAGTGTACAGTTCTTTACCACCTTCTAAATCATTCCAGTATAAATTAATGAACACATCAAGCCAATGTTTACTGTAATTTTTCCAAATGATTTCACATAGATGGTCCTTTTAAAGCTGAGCATTTTGTCAAAAGTACTTAAAAATGAAAACTTTTTTTTTTAAAAAAGGCCTATCATGTGCAATTCAATGTAAATATTAATTAAGGGGAAAAGATAGTAAGACAAAAAAACATACTGGAGCTGACCTGAGCTGTGACGTCATCAAGCATGCTGCTGTTCCAATTGTAGAATGACTGTGCTGCATCCTCCCATGTGAAGTCTAGACTCCCGACTGAACTTGTCAAGTAAGAACTAGCAAGTATACAAGTATGAACTTGGCATACTTGTATTGTATTGAGAAACGCCTATGATCTTCTATTAGCTAATACAAGAGCTAACAATATCTTCTTTTGGGCAAAGTAGCAGCTAACGTGTACGTTAACCTTCAAGGTCAAAAAAGGCTTCTGGTGTTGGCAGTAAGGTTTCTAGCACTAGCACTTCTGATATTAGCACTGCTAAAGTTAATCGCACAGCAAATTAATCTGGCATTGTGTGTGTGTGTGTGTGTGTGTGTGTGTGTGTCTGTTGTCTGTAATATGTAAAAGTAGCACACTGTTGCATTTAAACTAAGACATCAAATGCTTCTTTGATGTCTTAGTTTAAATACTAATAAGTGTTTTCTTACAGTCCTCTTACAATCTTTTATAGTTGTACTATTCAATTAGTAATTTTTTTTCCCTCCTAATTCATCGACTAGGAAGTGAATCACTAGGAACATTTTCAAAATTAAAGTAAATTTCACCAATGTAACCAATGTAACAATTTACCCAGTAGCAAAATGTAATAATATCAAACATATTGAAACTAGAACAGAGAAGGATGAGTACTTTACAAAGTATGTATAACTGTACAGAGAACAAGAGCAATCAACCTTAGACGATATCAAGACCTGGGGAAAAAAGAGGAAAGATGAAATGTTACTGTTTGTGGCAAAAACAGAAGCAGCAGAATGTTATTTTGTAAGAGAAAAGAGCAATTGTGACAATATATTGCTGGGGGCTGATAAACAAGTGCTGCACAGCTTTGTTTGTTTGCACATTTCTGCACATTCCACCTTTTGTTCTATTTCTTCTGCTCTTGCCTCTTTCTACTTGCTACCTCCACATGATGAGTCACAACAAATTGTGCCTTCAAAAACACCTGACTGTCCTTCTCTACCAGTGCCTGGCACACTGAATCTGCCACCCTTCGTGTCATTTACCATTTTTCCTCTCTCCTCTCTCACTGTCCAAGGCTGAATAAAGCTGGTGACGAAGAGTCCAACCATGACAGTGAAATCAACAAGAGTGCACTAGTGTAATAATAGAATTGTTTTAAGAATGGAAACCTTGACAAATATGAGAATATGAAGGCAAAAACAAAAAGGATATACAAATTTTAATATCAGTAATTGTTGAAAAAGACTAGAACAGCTTTACAATTGGAAGGCAGGGGTTTTATATGAGAGCACTAAATATTATAAACAATCATGAAGAAACTCGAATTCTGGAAAAGTTGGGACGTTCTTTAAATGTGAACAAAATGAAAACCAAAGGACTTCCAAATCACATGAGCCAATATTTATAATGCACAAAATGAGCTCATTTCAAATTTGATGCTTACTACAGGTCTCAAAATAGTTGGGCGAGGGGCATGTTTACCATGGTGTAGCATCTCCTCTTCTTTTCAAAACAGTCTGAAGACGTCTGGGCATCGAGGTTATGAGTTTCTGGAGTTTTGGTGTGGAATTTGGTCCCATTCTTGCCTGATATAGGTTCTCTATAGGTGAAAGATCTGGACTGCAGACAGGCCAATTTAGCACCCGGCTTCTCCGACGAAGCCATGCTGTTGTAATAGCTGCAGTATGTGGTTTTGCATTGTCCTGCTGAAATACACAAGGCCTTCCCTGAAATAGACGTCATCTGGAGGGGAGCATATGTTGCTCTAAAACCTTTATATACCTTTCAGCATTCATAGTTCCTTCCAAAACATGCAAGCTGCCCATACCGTATGCATTTATGTACCCCCATACCATCAGAGATGCTGGCTTTTGAACTGAACGCTGATAACACGCTGGAAGGTCACCCTCCTCTTTAGCCGGAGGACGCGGCATCTGTGATTACCAACAAGAATGACAATTTTGGACTCGTCTGACCATAGAACACTTTCCCACTTTGAAACAGTCCATTTCAAATGAGTCTTGGCCCAAAGGAC
>VUQS01036238.1:0-20582 GCA_015108495.1 Heterochromis multidens
AAATGCAGGACAACGACCCCAAACATACAGCCAAAGTCATTAAGAACTATCTTCAGCGTAAAGAAGAACAAGAAGTCCTGGAAGTGATGGTATGGCCCCCACAGAGCCCTGATCTCAACATCATCGAGTGTGTCTGGGATTACATGAAGAGACAGAAGGATGTGAGGAAGCCTACATCCACAGAAGATCTGTGGTTAGTTCTCCAAGATGTTTGGAACAACCTACCAGCCGAGTTCCTTCAAAAATTGTGTGCAAGTGTACCTAGAAGAATTGATGCTGTTTTGAAGGCAAAGGGTGGTCACACCAAATACTGATTTGGTTTAGATTTGTCTTTTGTTCTTTCACTGCATTTTGTTGATTGATGAAAATAAATGAACAACACTTCCATTTCTGAAAGCATTCTTTGTTTACAGCATTTTTTCACACCTGCCTAAAACTTTTGCACAGTACTGTATATTCAAGTGGAAATACACGGACAGCTTATCACGCTCATCACAAAGACACTATTAAACACTGCCTTGTTGTGTCAGTATAAACACAGTTTTGAGGTGCATCAAATTACTGTATACCTCACTTACAGATACACTTTTGTTATGCAAGACCAAAACAAAAATAAATAAAAACTTTAAAAAAAAAAAATAGAACCCTGATATGAAGCATTCTTTCTTATAAATAAATAAGTTCACCAAAAAACTCTTCTCTGTACATAAAGAATATGACCCAAAATCTCAGTCTACATATTTCTCTGTCCAGTTTTTTCTACCCTTGGCTTTGAATGATGTATACTGGGTCAAAACCCAGGGATCCTAACAAATATGGTCATGGTCATGTCACTCTGGCACAGCAGCTTCACCCACCTGCTTTTGAAATTCTTTGTCTAAGAGGGCCCGCCAATCAGATGAGCAGACAGTTGCTTCACACAATGGATAAACAGAGGGGATGTACCAGGGCCCATTGTAATCTTAATAAGGATTACTTTGAACTGTGAATCATGCAATTAGCATATTAAGTCCCCTTTAACGTCAACATTTTGCAAGAAAAATTCTCTCAGCCATCAAGACCCAGCTCTAATTTGCTCCTCCTGTTTTACAGACCATAGTAATTAACATTTGCAATGTGACTCCATTAGGCCCTGAAGCTTAGAGCATTTTCTATTTTTAAGGTCCTCTGTGCATTCAACAAATAAAACATTTCCTAGTTTCCTATAATCTCTTTAAACAAGGTCATGTGTAGGTCTCCATGTTATTTCCATGGACGCTGAAGTAGGCCTTACCCTTTAGGTTATTAGCATCAGTGCTGAAATCCCTCAAAAACACATACGCTAAAGTACTTCAAGTTGTAACTGCCATCTGTTCACATTATTGACTTGGCACACTTCATCAGTGTGCTGCCTCTATAGGCATCAATTAGCAGGCAAAGGTGAAACTGCAAGGATAAGTTGCTGCATAGCATCAGAGGCCAGCACTATCATCTATTTTTAACAGGAGCATCATTAGGCTTTATTGATTAATCTTCTTTTTTCCATCTCCCTGCTGTGTACCATCCACCACTGCAGCCCTTTCACAAAACTGCTCAAACCAGCCAGAGACAATGAGACAGTGATAGGCTTTAAACAAACTGGTAGTCTAGACTTTTAACCTGTGGATAAAGCTCACCTGTCACCACTCTCTTCACTCACCTCTTTAATTCAGATATCTGATCACTGGCATCAACAAGCTTATTCTCTGTCGACACCAGGTTGTTCTGTAGATACATAAATGGAAAAACTGCATGAGGCCAAATCAAACAATCAAAGAAAATGTTCTATGCAAATTCCAGTGAGAGAATCATTACCTTCACACCCTCATGCTCCTTCATCAGAGAATCATATTCTCCGAGCAGCTGAGGAAATAAAACCACAAACATCTTAACCTTGGAAGCCAACATTACTGCAGTGTTGACAAACAGTGAAGTAAGTAAAATGAAACACGGATGCACCAATCTGACTTTTTTGCTCTTGATGCAAATTTCCGAAAATGTGACAGTGGTACTGACAATACTGCAGATATTAGGTTGAAATGAAACTAAGGCTGTTCAATTATAGAGAAAAAAAATCAATATTAAAATCAACGAGAAATAAGGTGGATGTGGTGGGTGACACAGGGTCATCCAGTAGTTTTTTGTTTTTTTTTAACTTAATTTTTTATTAAAACTTAAACAACTTGTACATATTATAGCACTGGCAGATTTCCTTTTTTAAAAATAATGTTAAAAAAAAACAACAACAAAAAAACACAGATTTGTGACACTTCCTGATCACTGTCTAAATATCCTAGAAATAGGTTTCCATCTTCTGATAGATAAATCTTTCTGAAGTCTTAAGGAGTATGTTATTTGTTCCATCAGGTAGATTCCCCATTTGTTATCGAGCCACATACAGAATGTTGGAGGATTGGGTTTTAGTGAGTTTGTGTTTTTAGTGCCAAAAGTGCATCTCTGTAAAGAATGGGGCATGCTTGATTTATAACATGTTATAATGTAATAATGAAAGCAAAAAATAAAATAATGATTTTGTTTTCATAATTGTTGGAAGCTAAAATTCTGCAGACAACCGAAAGTCAGTAATGCAAACTGTGTATCAAGAGCATGTGGCATGAAAGGAGCAATTAAACTGCTCAAAAACAGACGTCAAGATCTGTACACACAGAAAAATACAGAACACTGCTATTTTTCAATATCAGCTTTGGTGCTGATAAATTTTAATAATATTCGTACCTACCTACCTATTGGTGTATAGTATTATGACATCACTGATTCATATGTAGCTAGTAGCCAGTGTTTCAAAACACTAGTCATGAAAGTGGCAGAAAATGTATTACAAGAAAATTAGATGTAGACTATCTTTAATAAAGTGAAAGTTTTTTGCTTTTACTTTCCTGCTGTGGAGAACATTTGGCTGTAGCCCACACTGCTTAAAAGAAGTATTGGAGCAGATGCTGATGAGATGAACCTGACTAGTGCATCCTTGAATGAAACAAAACTCTTACACCCATCCTCAGCTGCAAACTAATTCCCATTGTCCTCAGACCCTGGAGCTATGTGACTCCAGACAAAGTAAACTATCACAAATTATCAAGTACATCAACAATAATGCACTTGCCTGATTAAAGGAAATAACTCAGTACTGATGTTAACAAGGATCCAGTGAATAAAAGGACTTAAGAGTTTTATGTGACACAGTTTTCTGGGTGTTATGATGTCTTCATGTCATTTTGTTATCTCAGACTTACATCCTGCAGCATCTTGTACTCTCTCTCCCTCCTGGCCTCCTTCTCATCTGCTTCCCTGCAGGCTTTCTGCACCGCCTCCTCCAGCTGCCGTACACGGTTCTTCAAACGAGCCACCAGGGCGTCCTTCTCCTTGGCCGAACATTTACTTTCTTCCAGTCGCTGCTGCAAAGATTTTACAGTGGCGCCTGCTACAGCATAGCGCTCCGGCCATTCTGTCTAATGACAAAAAAGGATATCAAAATGAAGGTATGGGATAATGGTTACATTCATAGCCATTAACGTTTTTTTTTTTTTTTTAAATGAACTGAGGGGAAAACATACTTGATGAAGTGACAAATTAAAAAGCTACCATTATGATTCCTTAGATGAAGTTAATGCAAAACTATGAGATACTAATAGAAAATACTATACTGATACAAGTGTCATAAATTAACTGGAGGCATGTTTTATTATAGGTGACAGCAAGGCCAAAAATCAAACAAAAAAGTATTGTACACATTTCTTGTTAGTTTTTGAGGACTCAACAGTCTAATAATGATACACTTAAAGTCTGGTATCAAACATCCTAATTAAGACCCAAAAAATTTAACTGAACAAATAAACTTAAAAAATTAAATAAAATAAATAACACAAAGCAAAGCATACCAGCTTTTTCTCCAGTGAGCTGTTTGTTGCCTCAAGTTCTTGAATACGGCTGGTGGCCTCAGCCACGGCCTTTTCTAGATGTATGCACCTGTAGATAAACAGCAATAAACAAGACAAAATCAAAAATATCTAAGCAATCTAGGCATCCTACAGGATTTCTTTTGTGTCTTGATATTTCAGAATATGACTTAAATATTATTATTGATCATTTTTATTCTACAATTCAGGTTGAATTTGACACTTTTTTCCCCTTTAATTTCAGGATGTTAATCAGAACTTTGCATCATGCTAAGTCCACTTAGCATGCATAAGTACTTTATTGTAATTTCTACCGTTGTTTATGCATTGATAAATGTAGAAATATTGTAAGTGTGATACTTTGGAACCCCTGGATCTTGGAACCGAGTTCATTTATTGGCTTTTTCAGGGGCTTCTAACCAAAAGTGATGGCCAACCCACTGAGGAGGACTATGAGTTGTGGCTGAATGCTTCTACTTTTAAACTATTACTTTTTTTATTTTTCTTGTACACAATAAAATTCTTAATACTTTTTGCTCCAATTCAATAAAATAAACAATAATAAAATCTATCTGAAAATACAGACAGTAAATGCAAACCTTTCTGTGAGGGCATGGTTGCACTTCTCTAAATCCTGGGGGAAATCTCTGAGCTTGAGTTTGTCTCGCAGGATTTGGATCTCAGACTCATAATATGCTTTCAGGTCAGCCACATGCCGAGAATGCTTCTCTCTCAGGTTCTGCCTTAGTCTGAAAAAAAAGGGAGAAGAAAAACAAAACTTTTTAAAAGAGACTGGTCATGTGTAAAGTTACTTTATTCACAACACCTCCCCCACCTGAGATTGGTTCTCTGGGAGGTGACTGGGCATGGCAATGTGTAATCACGATGTAAAGTGAAGAGAATGAGTCTATTACCTTATTTACCTGTTACTTCTGACCTTCTGATAATCAGAAATACCTGCCTCCTCTTTTTTTAAGTACAAGAAGCTCATTAAAAAAAAAAAACATCTTTGAAAATAAGAAGCAGAGAGGATTTTCTTTTGCGGCTGGCTAAAGCCTCTTGAAGAGTGCTAAAAATGAAGGGGAAATATAACCAACCTTGAGGTTAAAAAATGTGCTAAAATAATAAATCTTGTTATGAAATGCTAAACTGTTCACTGCCTCTGGCTGTTGTGAAACACACGATCTGCCATGTCCCTATTTCAGGTCCTCTTAACAGAAAGCATAAAGTGTGACTAAGGTTCTAACAGTGTTTGGCAGTATTTGGGAGTTGTTTGATGTTTTTAGAGACCCATATTGTTCAAATACTCCATGTTTACTGTCATTCTGTTACTTTGCGTGTCCTGTTTTAATCTATTGTGCACAAACACCCTCTATGCATGTCTATCTGTACTTACAAGAAGGATCCCTCCTTTGTTCTTTTTCCTGATGCTTCATTTTCTGAGGACTATTTCTTACAAAAATCACAAGTTTAACGATAGATTTATTGTGAATTACCAATTTTGGAACTAAGACATAAAACTAGCTTCATGTTTCTTGAATCTTTTAGCAGCTAACAACCACACTTAAATCAAGCATGAGAATAAACACTACAGTCTATGTACTTACAGAGAGAGGACAACGGGATCCTCTAGTGATGATGCTCTTTCCATGTGTGGACTGACTCCATGCCGCAGAGAAGCACCAGAGGCTGAACAAGGCTTCAGGGTGCTGGTGTGGGTGTGACTACCCTCCTCTTCGCTGGCTAAGGGGGCACTGGCTCTGCACTGATGGCTGTCTGTGTGGGAGGGCTGAGCCTTATCTTGGGAGGTAGACAGGAATGCTTGGGACGTATTTCCCCATGGGCTTTGCACTTTAGATGGGGCAGAAACACTGGAGGTATCAGAAATACAGTCTGTATCTCCAGGGTTGGGGCTGCACTCCACCATGCTGTCAGGGGTTATGGGGGTCCCGACTCTGGGGTAGAGGTGGGGCTGATTGGCAAACGAGGGGCTGCTGAAGTGAGAGGGTGAAGTGAAGCCAGAGGTGCGATCTGACTGCCGCGTGTTAGCTGCTGGGTCCAGTGTCAACATCTGAAACACAAACACAGACAAACTGTAAGAAAATTTGAACTTATGGATGTGAAATTTACTAAATAAGATTGACAAGTCACCAGTCAGTTGTATTTTTATGGCCCATTTTTTAAAATACTGTTACATATTATATTTTAAGAACATAAATGTTTTGTTGTGTCATTATCTTTATCTTTTGTTAATGGCATCTACAATCTTGGGATTGCAGAGCTTAAGTCATGTGACATACCTGCGGTGACAAAGGAACAGAAGTAACAAAGCCTTCCCAGTCTGAACGTTTACAATCTGCTCTTTGCTTGTTCTGATAGATCTCTCTGAGAGACAGCTGGGGTTCCTGGCTCCCTGGAGTCTAAAGGAGACAAGACATCAAACCTCAGCATGATTACCAGTGAATCAGCTTAAATGCAAATGTGTACAGTAAGCAAACCATGTACTTTGTATCAGTCTCAGATGCCACTGTGAACTGTAATAATATAACTCACAAGACTCATGGATGCCTCTTGCAGAAGAAGATAAGCACCACTGTCAAAGCTTTCCGGTAGGGGGCGATAGAGCTCACACTCATTCAGACGCCAATAAGTAAGGCCTAAAACAGAAAAAGGCTTACTGTGTTTATATGCAATCATTTGGAAACATAGCTTGAAACTACATTTTCATTACATATTTCTGGCAGTGCTGGCCACCCTAAAACATTTCAATATCAACAAGAACTCTGATAATCAGTTAATTGCTTAAACAATTAGTTGATACCACAAGCAAAGTTTAGGATAACAATTTGGCTAATTGCTGATTTTGTTTTATATTAGTTTTTGTGCCAAAGAAACAATAAAATCATCATAAACATAACAGACCTGTTTTAAAGTCTTTCAGTTCTGCACCACCCTATTTTTGAACATTTAGCCAGAACAAAACTGATAAATATCAGTAAAAGTCACTAAATAAGGACTTATCTGCTGATATCTGATTATCTGTCAACAGGGCCAATATGGACAAATACTGATACCAATATTTAGCTAACATATATTTTATATTTTTCTTGTTATCAACAAAGCCTATAAAAATACTAAATGGATACAGTGGATATACTTGAATAAAATGTGTGTGTGTGTGTGTGTGTGTGTGTGTGTGTGTGTGTGTGTGTGTGTGTAATATCTTATTCTTGTTCCACAGAGCTTCAGTGTTGTACACATATTATTAAAAACACACGATTGAGCCACAGCGTGGAAGCAAAATAAAAAAAATAAAAAAAACTATAGTAAACAGCTGTTTCTTAGCCATCTAAAAATCTCATTTTACATTTATGACTAGTATTCTTTAAGGAATCACATCTTTGGTAGGAACAAATAAGCTTAGGACTCAGAAATGACTGAGCCACCAACGGCTACATTGTTGGTTTTGGTCGTTTTATGGGGCTGGTTGACTAGCTGAAAAAAAAAGCAGGATAGCAGCAACTCTACTATAACTCTACTATATGTTAAACAGCAAGATACACATAAATCAGCTCTCCAGGTGAGTGTAGACATGTACGTTTTCATGTTTTTCTACCTGTTGACATATATCAAGCAGAAAGGCAAATGTACTAAGCTGGGGCCCACATTAATGATGAAGCGTAACGAGCAAACACAAATATGACAGGGAGCTTCATCTTCCATAACAAGTGTAATGTCCTGTACTGTTTACTTTTATTTAATATGTTTTGTATTGTATTTATTTGTATGTATTTTACAATGGCCAAACCCAGTCGCTGTGTGTTTTGTCTGAGTCACTGAATTCTTACCTGAGGCTTCAGACATCAGGCTATCACTCCTCCTCAGGGGAAAAGAGCTGGAAGACGGCCCAGCTGGTTGATGCTGAACACCAATAGAGATGAGTGGATTAGACTCAGCAGCAGGAAAGTAATCAGAATAACCACAACAGACAAATGCACCAAAAACAAAAAACACTACATAAATACATAATACTAAATAAATACTACTTGTATAGAACACTATGCACTGTTGTTTTTTGTCTGTTTATTGCATTATTTATTTTATCCATGCAAAATCTCATCAGTCCTGGAGGAACAGCTGTCACCACTTGCTGAGTTATACCTGGTCCTGGGAGTCTGTGCTCTCCAGAGTGTTTTGACTGTGGGATTCTCTCGGGCTGCGAGGCTGCTCCTGGAACTCAGGCATTTGGGATGACGCTTGTCCTGCTTTGCTCTTCTTGGGCCTGAGTTTCTGCCGCTGGGCCCAGGAGGTCAACTGCTGGCTGGTGCTGTCAACAGAACAGCTCAGGGTAAGTAAAAATATAATTTCTCAGACAAATGTTGCCTAAACCTCGACAGGACTCTTGCAGAGTATCTGTCCAATAGTGACTCAAAAAGCTTGACTGGGCATTGTGACTATGGGGCTGATCTAGTCACTTCAGTGCTTTGTTGTTCTGTATTTACTATGCCACACTTCAGCAGTAGTGTACTGGTTACTAGAAGGAAACTTAGCATGGAGGATTCTAACAGCAAAGCGTCAGCAATTTGGAGGCATTGCATGTCTGCTGCACCAAAGATTTCTTTGTTTGTAGTAATTTGTGAGTAAAAGAGTGGTTGCACACGTTGACGCAACTAAAAAGCTCCGACAACAACATTTTCTTTCTTTCTCTCCTTAAATTATGCTCAGTTTAACACTTGTTGGAAAGTTTTAGGCCTCGATTATACTCCGCCGCAGACATGGACACGGACAGCTGGAGACTCGGCAGCTGAGTAGTCATTCCTGTTATACATCTTTGAAGTCTGTCGCTTGGGCGTATGGGTAGTCTGTGCATTGTAATGTAAATTCTCAGCGGACAAGTCCACGCGCTCACAAAAAACAGGCAGGCAGGTGGACATCAGCACGGATCCTCGTGGTCTGATGATTAAAATTTACATTGTGTGGGCCTAAGCAGACCCAAGTGGACCCTAGCAGACGTGCAAAGTATAATCCTGGCCTTACTGCACCTACGGAAACATGATGAGTTGTTGTCAACTTGGTTAACATCCCAATCTATCACCTGTGTGTCCTCTGCTCCACTCCGTGTGTGTGAGGAGGTGAACACACAACTGAAGGCAGGGAAAGGAAACACAAACACGACTATAAATTACAGATAAGTGCAGGAAAGACTCTTGCACTGAACTAAATGATACAAGCTCAAAATAATTAGGTGAGTACCACAAATAAAATTTTTTTAGTTATCTTTGCCATTTTTTAACTTTATTAATAAATACCACTTCAGTAAATGCATATGCTACATATATTCATTTGTTGCAAATTTCATTCATATATTGCAAAGTTAACAAGGCAATGATTAAGTTGAGCCTGGTGTTGGCTTACACATAAAGGCTGATTCCCAGTAAGGATTAGTAACAATGATATTGGATCGTCATTCAGTATCAGCAGATACCCAAACCTGAGGTATTAGTATTGGCATCGGTATTGAAAAGTTGGATAGGTGCATCCCTAATTTTAATACTAAATTACATGTAGTTTTGGACAATAAGATACTTAATCATTAAAAAAACTATAATCCAGTACAAAAATGGCAATTATCATGATGTGTGCACTTCTTGTGTGGCCCTCAATCAAAAGTGACACTTGTAATTTTGTTTTCATTTATCAAAACTTTGAAAGCCACTGTTCTAGAGCCATTTACCAAGTGCATGTAAATTGTAACACTGTGTTAGTACTTTCCAGCTGATATTACTAAGTTCTTACTAGTACCACTAAAGTAGCTATAATCATTTTTTATAAAAGTGAAAATAATGTGACAGTGTGATAGGGGATGCTTGTTGGGATTACCCTCCTGAGAATTGGCTCAATCTGCAGCTCCCCTCTGAATTATAGAATTCTAATACACAGTCCACTTAATTAGGAACACCTTTGTTTGTAATAAAGCTGTTGAAACAAATTTGAGTACAACATCATCAAGGGTAGAAAGGCTTGTATAGAGCAGTCTCTACATCTTGACAGGCTCTCTATATTTGGCAGTATATGCTCAATTTTTGAGGGCTGTTTTCCATCAGTTCTCTTGTTTGAATCTGACTGCCTATTATCTGCCAGCTAAATCAGTCCTGAGTCTCCCATGCCTCATTTCAGTTGACTATGTCAAGTTGGGTGGCCATTTCGTTTGAAAGATCTTAGAAAACATCTATAGGCAACTGAATTTGATATTAAATTTATTTATAAAACCCTTTTCAAACACGGAATAAGTAACATTGCTGGGTTCATCAATCTGTCACTTTTAGTTCACGTTTACATTCATGTTCCTCGCTAAAGGATATAAACTGTGACTCTGTGTGACAGATCACTTGCCTGAAGTGAAGTACACAATCATTTGCTGCTTGATCCTGATCAATCCTGTAGTTATCTTGGGGACCATTTATTCTAAGTAATTAATGAAGCTACTGCTGTTGTGCCACTTTCATAAATGTGCTAAACTCTCTTGATTAATGATGGATTCTGCTGCTGTCTGATGCTGCAGGCGTGTTAGAAACTCAGAGGAAAGACTTCTACAAGCAGCTGCAGGCAACAAACTAACTTTAGCTCCTGACTGAATCTCGTTAATTTGACCTATCACAGCCGTTATCACATTAAAGACTTTTCCATTATTTTAAACACTTCAGTCATCATAAATCTGAAACTGTAAAGCAAAGTGAATGAGGGGAAACTCAACATATAAACTAAACTGTTTGGCACCTTAACGTATGCAAACCGTGCGTTTTACCCGGTCTGTAATGTTTATGGACTAGTGTCAGACTTTGTCCATAACCATAAGAGCATCCTTTTTCAGATGCTCTTAGATCAACAGAAAGATGTGTAAGTCTGTAAGGGCTTAAGAAAACACCACAGTACCTCCTTACAAACTCTAGTTAGTGTAGGTGTGTTTAACCTTAGACATACCCAGAGGTTTTCTGCTGATACAGTAGTGGTTCATTCACTCCAAGAGTCCGCTCATTGGAAAAATCCTGCTGGCAACCAATCATAGTTGTCTCTGTGGCTTTCTGGAAGTTAGTGGACCAGTGATGCTTCTCGCTTCTTTGACCAACATCTTCATCTTCACCTGGTGAACCCGCAGGTTCCAGACATGACTCCCAAGTAGAAAGAGTCCCATATCCACTGCTGAGCACTGTGGTTGCACGCTCCTCCCGCTGGTTGGTGGTCTCGGACCTGGGGAGCGGAGGTGATGGGGAGCTAAAAGGGGTATGGACGGGCGCTGCCAGACTGTCATTGTCACTGGACACATTTTTGGGGACTGTACATTCACTAGAGACAGGGGGGAAAATATAGTCCTTCATGTTTGTGGTAGTTTTGCTCACAGAAGTTGGCAAGAACTCTGCATGTGGCTGGACACTAGCCTGGCGGTTTTGGAGCTGAACCAGGGCCTTAATTTCATCCTGAATCAACTGAAAAAGATGAATAATTTTACTGGACATGTAAACATTTGCTCTCAATGTACTCATTAGAATAACCCCTTTATAATCCACCATCTCTTTTTTGAGGTGGTCCAGTTTCATAGGATAGGACATGATTAAATGCAGGCTTACCTGTATTTGGCACTGGTATTGTTCTTGCTGAGCAAGTATTTGCTCCTGGTATTGCTTCTCAACCAGCTGAAAAAGATGCAGCCATCGACCCTGTTGCAGAAAAAAAAAAAGTGTCACGTGCCATCATTACTCACAGCAAGACATTCCCCTTGGTAAATCAACTGGGAGTGGATCCAGGGTCATTTTTATCACTGTCAATACACACTGACATTCCCTGTTTTGTCTTTATGCTGCAGGGGCAAACACTCATGGTGATGGTCCTAAATCTATGTCTGATCTACCATAGCATCTAAAGGCCAAAACAGTGAAGCTTACCTAAGGATTCTGAACATTTAGAAACACAAAATAAAGAGAGGCCTGAACTACAAAGCAAGCTTTAAGGTTAGTAAGGTAAGTTCAAGTTTAATCCTGGATTTTTTATGTTTATGATGGTAATTCGCTTCATACAAGGGGAAAGTCACCGTTGTAACTTATGCTGCACACTTAACTGGGGTCTGGAGCAGGTAATGTTCCAGATCAACTTGTTCAAAACCACCAGTGCCTGACCAATCAGTTCTCTTAGGAAACAGCAAATAAAACTTAGCTAATACCTAAAAAATAAACTCAAAAATGTTTTTTGTATTTCCCCAACATGTATCAAAAAGAGATGCAGTTTCTTAGCACAGGAAACTGCTTTCATCAACATTCCTTGCTTCATTAATTTCAGCCGATTGCAAACAATTCAAAACCCATTTCATGAAACTATAGGTCCTTATCTAATCCCAAAAGCTGACTACAGCACTAAAGTCTCGTACTTGACTTATCAAATTGATAACCACTTAGTGTGATGACTTAGTGTGATTGCTGATGTGTGAAGCCAGGTAAGGATAGTATAGACCGCTGGTTAGACACCAGGGACAAGGGAAATTGTCTCTGAGTTTCTCTCATAGTTTCTACACACGTACCTGCAACCATGTGATATCACACCTAGTTTGGAAGTCACTTTGTTCAGTATACAACTTACACAATTGGATATGGAAACTGAAACCTCCAGTGCACATGTACTTGTGTTCAGCAGTTATTTCTGAAAATAATTTTTTTAACTAATTCATTAATTCTAGATTTCTCAATGAGAGAAAATGAGTAAATTAACTTTTTAAAACAAGGTGTTTTAACTTTTTTATTTAAAACAAAGAAAACCTGTATCAAACATAAGTTCTCTCTCCTTAAACATGTCTGGAGAGGATCTTTAACTTTCCATGTCACATATATGCTTCCATCTGCCACAAGGGTCAGTATGACATGAAAATGAATCTCTGCCTATGTGGGTCAAACATGTGTGAACATGCCTGTGTATGCAGAAACAGTATGAGCACAACCATGTGTGCGGCCTGTATACTCCCTATTACACTGCATGACCAAGAAATCAGCTTCCCCGGGAGAAATCTAGCTGGGAAATCACTTGGTTAATTAAGTGCATATAAACACACTAAGGAAGTGAGTGAATAAGTGAGGGAGAAGGTAACAACAAGGTTAAGTCCATCAGCAAACTTTCAACATCCACCGTACCAGTATGGCCACACCTTTGTGTCTGACTGCGCCTCTGTGTCTGGCTGCCTGTCACCACCTGCTGCCCTTGTTGTTTGTCCTGTCCCTGTTTATGTCACTTTGGATGAATGATGTCGAGCTACCATAGTTTATGACTACCAAACTCTCTTGATTTTATGAGCATCTTTCACTGACTCTTATACGTTTGAATTTGATCAGAAATGCCCTTTCCACTCCCTACTCCTCAGTACACCTAGAGGGCCCTGGGCTCCCTCTGTAGCCGTCATCGGAGGAAACGATTCAGAAGGTGCAGGAAGCGGTCAGGCATCTCAGTCAGGCTGAGAAATCATGCGCGTCTCCAGTTGACATCGGCTTACCTGTTCCATCGAGGAAGATGAATCTGACCAGCCTTGTCAACTTGTCCAAATCGTTCTCTTGGGCTTAGCCCTTACGGGCTTAGCCACCGACTTCTGGATTCCTCCCGGTGGAGTTCCTGCCAGGCCAATGGTGACGCACAGTAGAGTAATTCCTGGAAACCTTTGCCCTATGCGGGAATCCATATCACATCACATGGCCATTCCAGCCAAGCTGGCACTGAACAATGCGAGATCCATATCCAATAAGACTTTCATTCTGAATGACTGTCCAGCCGCGAATGTGATTTCCAGTTCGTGACGGAGACCTGGCTGAACACTGGTGAGCTTTCTTCACTCATCGAACTCTGCCCAACTGATTGTAACTTTCTTGTTGCACCAAGACTTTCTGGTAGAGGACGTGGCTTAGCAGCATTATTTAAGAAAGATTTTAATGTCCACCTACTGAATATTGATCATGTTTTGAACTGCAGTTAATATCCGTGGGCGTTGCTCTCGATAGCGTTCATTTACCGTCAGTCAAAATCTCAGAAGGACTTTATCAATCAATTCTGGGATTTTCTTTCAAACACGGTACCAAAATGTTATCACGTTTTAATTCTTGGTGATTTTAATGTCCATGTTTAATGTCCCGATAAACCTATGGTATATTATTTTATGCACCTTCTTGATTCTTTTAACCTCACTCTGCACACTACTGTGCCCACTCATAAATGGGGTCCATATATTAGACCTAGTGTTGTCATTTGGTATTCCAATGTGTAATTTGGATATAACTGATGCTTTTTTAAATCAGACCACTATCTTATCCTTTTTGATGTGCTGCTCCTTCTTTCCCCTACCAAACAGCATCTCCCTTTTTGCCACTGATATTATATTCATTCCTCCAATGCTAACAATTTTGGTGAGTCTTTCAAAGCTGCCCCAGATGCTTGGACTGTAGAGGCCTCCCTGCTGAAGATTTTACTAACTTATTCAACACCACTTGCGCCTCAATTATGGACACTGCTGCTTCGTATAAACTGAGGAAGCCCAGGCTTAAGAAGTCGCTCTTGCTCAATGATATCACTAGAGCTCCTAGAAATGAATGTAGAAAATCAAAAAGAAAGAGGAAGCGGGATAAGCTTCAAGATTCCTTTGAAATTTAGCAAAACAACCTTGTTAAATATCAGGAATCTGTAAAGGCTGCAACAGCAAAATATTTCTCTGACATTATCACAAAAAACTCTCATAATCCCAGAATTTTGTTTTCTACCATCAAAATTATTATAAACTACCATAAAATTCTTTTAACTAAAGTTTTAACTAAAGTTAAACCAAACTTTACTAAAGTTGAAAATATTAGGGTACCATTCCCAACCCCTTTCACATTTTAACTGACTCTCTCAACTAGTCTGTTTTAAACCCATTACACCACCCTGTCTTGCAAAGATTGTTTTCTCTATGAAATCCACAACTTGCTCACTAGACAACTCTTCTGAAAGATGTATCTGGTCCAAGCATCCTCTCCATTATCAACAGTTCTATGTCTACTGGTACTGTTCCATTTTTCTTCAACCAGGCGATTGTTCAGCCCCTGCTGAAAAACAACAACTTAGACTCCCCCTTACCCAATATTTACCAACCTCTCTCTAAACTTCCATTCCTTTCAAAAGTTTAGAAAAAGTAATTCTTCATCATCCTCTTCCTTGCTTACAGCAAAACAACATCTTTGAGGGGTTTCAGTTGGGTTTCAGGGCCAATCACAGTACAGAGTCCACCCTGCTAAAAGTATATAATGATCTGCTCCTGTCAGTTGACTCTTGGGACTGTGCCATCCTCATCCTCCTCAATCTCAGTGCTGCATTGGATACCATTGATCACAACATCCTCCTACAATGCCTGCACTCCAGTACTGGTATCAGTGGCACTGCACTACACAGGTTCACTTAATCCCTGAAAAATAGATCCTTTTTTGTCACCATTGGAAAAAATTCTCCTTCAACAGCTACACTTTGCTGCAGGGTACCTCAGCGTTCCATCTTAGGCCCCATCCTGTTCTCCCTGTACACGCTTCCTCTGGGCCAAATCACCAATAAACATAATATCTCTTTTCACTCCTAAGCTGACAATTTTCAGTTGCATCTCCCCCTCAACCCCAGTGAAAAGTCCAGGCTGGATAGCATCCTGTTATGCCTTGAGGACAATAAGAACTGGATGGCACGGAACTTTCTTCAGAAATGGTCCTCTTTGGCTCCCCCCAATTCTATCAGAGAGTTTTCTGATCAGCTTGGCAGCCATTTTAGCTTCTCTCCATTGGTTGCCTTAGAGGTTTAGAATTAATTTCAAGATCCTTCTGTTTGTCTACAAAGACCTTCATGGTTTTACCCCTTCTTACATCACCAATCTCCTAACACCCCTACTTTGTTTCCAGGTCCCACTGTCATGAATCGCAGAATATGGACCAAAATGCAGAACGCGGAAACAGACAAGGGTTAAACTCAAAACACACCTTTAATAAGGCTGTTGAAGCAGTCCAAAGAATATAAAGTCTACAAAGCAAAGGGAAAACTGAATCCAGAGCAGCAGGAAACACATGAGGATGTGTTAACAGACACTGAGGCAAAGAATGTTCTTTATAAATAAATTTGAATCGAGTTGAGTTGAGAACAAAAAAAATAGTTGCCTGCACACTAGATGACTCCAAGAACACATGTATTTATGAAGGTGTCAGAGAGCACAGCTGTGCACCACAATTATGATACAAACTCCCATTGCAGAGGAAGAAGAGATAGTAAGAATTTAATTCTCTTGTGAGCTACCCATAGAGTAATTAAAGATTGAGAACAAAGTGTGTTGTACCCAGGTGTACAAACTGAAAGCCTTCAGGCCTGATGAACTGTGCCATAAAGTGCTTTCGCATTGTACAGCATCACAGTTGTCTGTTCTCTGCAAATCACATCCCGTGTCTGAAAAGATCAGCTGCAGAGTGGTGTTGTGTGGAGTGCTGGGGTCTGTAAATGTGTATGTGTGCATCTATCTTACTGTCAGGTGTGATTTGAGCAAAAAATACATGTGACAACTCTGAAATGAGGCTGCCAGCTGCCAAATACAGCACACAAGAGCAAAATGCTACAGCAGCAAACCCTAAATACACTTTATCATCAGCGTTCTACAATAACTATTGTCTTCCAGGCTCTGTGGGTATTTTCCTACCTCACAGTCCTTCCAGATCTCAGGGTCTGTCTCTCCACTGCTCTGGATCTCCTGCACCAGGGCCCTGAGGGTCTCCAGGGAGCTTGGATTGATGAATGGGAGGGTCTTCCCTTGTTCAAAGGCTTCATCTGTGCTCAGACATAGACTCCTGTAACAAAAGTATTAAAATGTAAATATTAGATATGTTTCTCCAGCCAGTATTAAGAAGAAAAAGAGATAGCTAAGCACCATTTAGGTGCCACAAAATAAAATTATAAAAGGTCAAAAAAGATACTTATAAGAGCAGACTGATATATTGACTAGTCAGTATTTACAGCAGATATTGGCCTATCACAGATTTATCAGTATGTTGTTAAATATGTGCTGATATTGAAAATGTATTTTTATGCAACATCATGTAGAAAAATATCCTTGAGGTTATTTAAAAACAGTGTCATCACATAGTTTATCCTGCAGAGAAACTCTGACACTTTTGTTTCTCAAAAGTGTCTGCAGTACATGTAGTAGAGTAGCATCACAGCTGAGCAGCACGTAGTGTGAAGCACTGTAAGTTTTTATTTAGTTTGCAAAATACTTTGGTGGAAAATTAATACAATGGTCCTATCATTTTTCTCTTCCAGTATAACTCTAACATACTGTATGTATAACTATAAAAAATACCACCCAATATGTATATCAGTATTAGAATTTTTTCTTCATAATAATCAGTATCTGCTCCAAAGATCCAGTATTCCTCAAGCTCCACTACTTTTACGACGAAAGATGCACCATTTTGATTGGCTGGTGACCGGAATCAGCCTCAGATATAGCCAAATTCTTTAGCCTGTACAGTAGCTGATGAGTACCTTTCCAGCAAATTTAACAAGTCGCTGTATTTTTGCACATCACTATGCCATCTATCTTCTTTGAAACAAAATGGATTATATAATGGGCTGTGATTGTTTTTGTCTTCCTCATGCTAATACTGTGTATATAATACACTGCAAATCAGTTGAATTAAACTGGACTAAAAAAGCTCTGACCAGTAACATGGAGCTATTTAATCTAATATAATCATAAAAACTTTAATAGGATCAAAAACTAAATCAGCAGGTCAGAGTTTAAAAAAAAAAACTGAAATCAAAATCAAAATTGGCAGAAAAATGACAGTCAATGCATCCTAATCAAGACTCCTACATATGTTCAAATTTTCACAAACACTTAAATAAAGCTGTCACAATGATGGACAAAATCTTCTTCATAAGTAGGCAGTAAATGTAAATCAATTTCCTTTAAAGTATAAGTACATTCAGAAAACTACAACAACACACCCACATCAGACAAACAACTCAAATATTTAATTTTTAAATATATTAAATATATTTAAATATTTAATTACACTGAAAATTACTATGAAAGAGATACTAACACACTGTATATGTGGAAAAACACTGAAATTTCATTTTTAGATAGATTAGATAGTACTGTCATATAAATGGCAAGTGTCTGCGCAGAGACTTCTGTCTATTTGTCTTCTGCATACAGTAAGGAACTTAGAGTTACTGTACCTGATCTTGTTGCATGCTGGTGTGATGTCCATGGGCCTGCACTCCACAGTGCCTCCTGTTGTTTGGGAGGTCGTGTGTCTCCCCTCAGAGACAGCCAGTCCTGAGGCTGACGTCCCCTCAGAAGACACCAGAGAGTTCTCGCTCTCCTTCCCCACATCCCCATCAGCACTGACATGGCAATGGCTCAAAGCCCCTGAGCTGGACACATCCTCTGAGATACTGTCATCTGTGGACATTTTTATGGGCCCATGCAGAGGGGGTCAGTCTGACAACTAGGGACCAAAGGAGAGGAGTTAAGAGTGCTGTTAATCACACTTCTTGTTTTCCCAACCTCAACAATAGGAAGTGCTGCTCAACTGTGAACACAATAAAGCATTAATACGTGAGAAACTACTGCATAATACGTGTAAGAACCAAGACAAGGCACTCAATCAACCCTTACTTTTGATTTTAGATCTAATGTCAACATTCAGTAGCTGGCATAAACATAAGCAACACAAACGAGACATAAACAAAAGCCGTGCATAACGTGCAAATGTTCAGGATAATTTGTGAACGTTACGCCTTAGCATCTTCTGTGAGTCCATCTGCCATGACCTGTGTTTGCTGCATGTGAGAGCTCGCCCGACCTGAGCAGCTTTGATTGAATAGCTAATTAACTTAGCCAACAACAACACAATCAACAGACACATAGAGCTACACATGCAGTGGGCTGGCTCACTTAGTAAGGAGCTACATTAGCTGTTTTAGCTATGGTGTCAGCCAGCGCAGCCGATGCTGCAGACGGTTGAAGTTGCCTGTCAACTCCGCGGGAGCCTGGGTCAGTTAGGCTAAGTTACCAAGCTAGCACGATAAGTACCTCTTACGAGCAGTTCAAAATGGTTAGCTAGCTAGCTCAGTTTGGCTAAGTTGGTTTATGACAGGTTTGTAAGCACAGCGTAGGCACGCTGGTCAAATTATAGCGCACGCGGGTATATAATAAATGATGTAAACAGAAGACAGCGTCGCGCTGATAGGCTACATTTAATAAACAGTTAACCTACCCGTTAACTTGTATCGTTATTTCATCCATATTTCTCTGTGAGTAGTCGAGCTGGCTAGCTGGTTGCTGGTTGGCTGCTGCACTGCAGTGGTCGTTGGCTGCTGTAGCATTCACAGCCCGTATCACTATTGGTCAAAATACGATCTGAAATACAGAGCTGTGATTGGTCGTCACTTTCACTCAGTTTTTCTATTGGCTATCTGGGGAACAGCGGTGTACGCATCTGTTGGGACCATAGATGAAACCAAAAGCATGAGGAATGTAAATATTATCAATAACGGAAAAGGGGTAAATGTTTATTTGACTTAAACTGAGATTTTTAAGTTAGATAACTAAAGTCCTGAAGGATTTCTGATTTTTTTTATTCTTTGTAGTGTTTCAATGTAAAAGCTCGCTCCATGCTTGAACTGGTGAATAATGGGTTTCGTTTTAGGCAATTTGCATTTATGGTGTAAGATAAAAGATGTAAGCAAAGATGCATTCGTAAAATAAATGTAGCATTGTTTTTGTTCCAGTCCTTCAAAATACACACACACTCAGAAAGATCAGTTCTCTACTGAAGTTCTCTTGTTGATATTTTAAAGGTATAACTTTAAATGACACGCTAAATTTATTAAGAAAAAATATTGTTATTGTTTGGATAATCTTTGTTGTCCAAATCAGTTCCAAATGAATGTTCTTAACGTGGTTAAACCAATAAGTGCAGTGGAAATGCCCCCAAAATTTCAAGACACCCCTACCAGCGGTAATACAAAGCACAACAGTGTTTTTCATATCCTCTAAGGTCTCTAATACATGAAATTGATTAATATCTTGATGCATTGAGGAAATACAGCCCTACAAACACATTAGTACAATAGGCGGAATTTTCAAATATGAGAATAAGTGATGAATGGATTTATATACTTTTTGATCGTTTTTGCTGTGATTGTCCCAGAAACACCAAATATGGTTTGATTTTATATATATATATATATATATATATATACACACAGTACTGTGCAAAAGTTTTAGGCAGGTGTGAAAAAATGCTGTAAACAAAGAATGCTTTCAGAAATATAAATAATGATTGGTTATTTCTATCAATTCACAAAATGCAGGACAACGACCCCAAACATACAGCCAAAGTCATTAAGAACAAGAAGTCCTGGAAGTGATGGTATGGCCCCCACAGAGCCCTGATCTCAACATCATCGAGTGTGTCTGGGATTACATGAAGAGACAGAAGGATGTGATGAAGCCTACATCCACAGAAGATCTGTGGTTAGTTCTCCAAGATGTTTGGAAGAACCTACCAGCCGACTTCCTTCAAAAATTGTGTGCAGGTGTACCTAGAAGAA
>VUQS01036247.1:0-10160 GCA_015108495.1 Heterochromis multidens
GGACCAATTTGCCATGGGAGACCCTACCAGGGGGCAAAAGCCCCCCGACAACATAGCCCCTGGGATCCCTGGGACGCACAAACCCCTCCACCACGATAAGGTAGCGATTCACGGAGGAGTGAGTTCCAGTTGTTATTAATCATAATTTGGATTGCTTTGTTGTTGCCTTTGCAATTCTGATTAGGCACTTCAGAGTGCTCTCTCGACATTTGTTTGTTGGTTTGTTTTTTTGCTATATAAACACTGTTGATATATACACAGGGAAGCCATCATTGTCTTTCATAGTGACATAAAACTCTTATTTTTACATCCTGCCCTCTCAAAAAAATCCTTCAGTTTTACACGATGCTCTGATTGCAATCACTGAATTTTTATCTGAGCTATAACATGGAAATGCTGTGAATCTACCCTGCCATAGGCTCTTGGTGTCTTTGGGCATTTTGACCCAAGTAACTTCTGTCTGTGGCCCCAGGCTGTTTTGAAAAGGTCTGTAGTCTCCTGTAACCTTCCATGATGTAATTCCCAGTTTGTGGTCATTGTCATTCTTTCCTACAGAATAGACTGAGACGTGTTTAGTTTTCTTGTCACTTTTTTTGCAGAGTACATGGCATGCATTGCTATGACTACACACCATGCAGGAATGTAATTTTAGAAGGAAGTATCCTGTCAGAGAAGGATTTAGGCCATGTTGAGGAAGTCCCTTTCATTTGCTTGCCTTAAGGATCTGCCAGTCTACCACAAAACCCCTATGCTAACTGTGAAACTTGAATGATGAGGTATTATTTCAGGATGAGAATGAAGTTAAAACATAGACCAGTTTTGCTTATGTCTTGTGTATGATTACTGTACTTCCAAAGCTAAATTTTTACATCAGTTTCTAGTCTGTTTTTTAGTATGAATGTTTCTGTTATATGTATATTTCATAGTGGGTAAAGATTTTCTTAGTACATTTTCTCAAATTGAAAAAAAAAGTTTGAGTCGTGTCTGTTCAGTTAAACTTAAGGAAGTTAAAGTAAAGATAATTCTATTATAGGCCAGGAGTTGAAGCTTTCATGTGCAAATATTCCCAAGTGGAAAGAGTGGAAGCTTATATCCTTTTGACAGGTAGTAAAAGGTCAAAGTGAAGCATGCAAAAGGCATGCACACATGCAGTCTTTTCAAGATTTTAGTCACTGTCAACGCAACATAATTTCTTAGATGCTGTTTTGAACAATTTTTTGTGAGGCTATCAGTACAAAGTAAATCAAGATATAGTACATGAAGCAGTTGCACGAACATTTGTAGAATTCTTGTTAAGTAAGCTTTAGCAATCATTTAGGGGCAGCTGTCGCTTATGCTTCGATCTCCAGTTCTTCCAGTGCACATGTTGAAGTGTTCTTGGACAGAAAAAATGCTGTATGAATGGGTGAATGTGGCTTGTAGTATAAAGTGCTTTAAATTGTCAAAAAGACAATGTTTATATTGCCTACAGAGAAGCATTTAAAATGCTACTGATTAAGCTACTCACAACATAACTAACATTCATAGGTATGGCTGTTACTAGTGCCATACAAGATTGGGATCTGTAGTGTTGACAATTTGATGCAGTCACTTCAGTCACTCACACAAATTAGAAATCCCTGACAGTAAGACGCTAACCACTAATCCTGTGGTTATGATCTTCTTAATCTCAGCAGAAGCCTTCTGAGAACTGATCTGTTGACATGGTGACATTAGTGAAAGAGGAAGTAGCATGGATTACATATTTTAAAGAGGTTGACGTATGACCTTTCTATTCACACTTACTTTTGGCCATAGTGTTGTTGGATATAATCACTAGCTTTCATGTGTGTTTTTCTAGTGTATTTCAGTAGGTATGGACTGCTAGTAAAAATATTTGTATATTGGTAAACAAAAATCCAGATGGTAATGAAATTATAATGTTCTTAGCAAGTGCCTGCCAGTTTGGGTACAGATGATTCTTTATAAACACATGCACGTTTAGAGTGGGAGGTGATCATGTAGTGGTTTGCTTAACTAGGTGAAAGATTAACCCTCTTTCCACGTCACTGTGTGTGCATACCTGTATATTTGTTCTCATATTGTTACTAAAAGTGGCTACACACTGTGAGATTACAGGTTCGTTAAAAGCCAAACTTTGCCATATTCATCAAATAAACTTGGGTAGGACATCAAGTACATGTAGACTTTTTGATGATAATACCTATGGAATCAGGGCCGAGACACATGACTGTTATTCCTCGTCTGTTAGACTCCATGCTGCATCCCTGATGGCTTAGTCATGATAACAGCTGGAGGATACATCAACAGGCTTCTGCTGCCACAACTAAACTAGATTTTCTTCTTTGTTGGTATAAAAATAATTTTCTTTTGCATGTATTACGTCTATCTATTCAATTTTGTTTTTTTTCCCACAAGTATCAGCGTAGACTTGACATGAATGTAGTTCCCTGCTGCAATTCTATTGGTCACCTAGTAGACGTAGGTTGTAACAGCAGGTCAAGAATATTACTACGGCCAACTTTGTACCTTTCATTATGCAATCCGGGACCACCACGTAAGAGAGACACCCAGTGATATCAGATTTTTTTCACATTGCTCATCTTTCAACTGGAACAGCCAGTAATACAGATAAGCATTAGCCCGTGATAAGACCTCATTTTGTAGCTTATAGAAGTCTAATGTCATATTGGCAGTGATACAAATAAGGATCACATTGTTGTGTTTTCACTTTTTTTTTTATCTTAATATTGCAGATAATTTTCCATTCCCATGTGTTGTTGACTTCCTTAAAAAGGCTATAGTGGATATTTAAGGCTATATCTACCAGAGAAGGCTTACACAAGAAATACGCTGATGTGAAGCAGGGAGGTTGAGCTTATCTATTAAAATCTGCAGGTACTTCATTTGCACAACCAAATATAGTCAAATAATGTCGGTCGTTTAACTTGGTGAAAGCAACATTATCCAGTTAGGCAGATGGCAACTTGTACTTACTCAGTGTCTGTGTTGGTTCTCTTTCATCCAAGTCATGGCATTCTTAAGCACTTCAAATAAAGGCATCTGGACTTGTTTTTTGGTTCCTGAAGACATTTCACCTCTCATCCAAGAGGCTTCTTAAGTTCTAAAATCTGATGGAGAGTCCCAAGTATTTCACCCGCAGTGGGGTTGTACCCTTGGAGGTGGTCCTGAGAGTTGTTGACACACCATGTAACTGTTAAGAGTCACATGAACCAAGATGTGAATCAACATGTCCACGCACTAGTCATGATTTTTTTTATTTTTATTTTGTGCGTGTGTTTTAAAGGCCCAAATAGGGACAGGCATTGCAAACTAGCTTAGGCTATAAATGCTGGGGTGTGTTGCCAGGTTCATGTAGCACACATGTAAAAATAAACTAAACTTAAAAAAAAAAAAAACGCTTGGGTCATTACAGTCACGGGGGCTAAGATGTAAATCCACGAGTTATTATGGTAAAGGTGTAAGTGGGGGTTGAATTGCCTTGGTAGGGATCTCAAGACTACACTATAGGTGGCTGATGATTGGTGTTGTAGGCCACCAGCTCTGTTCAATGATAGTTGTTCACAGTGGACATAGACCTCCTCCTTTACGCCTCTGTCATACCAGCTGTGTACAGCTGAGTCTTATCCTGTTGAGCTGGCTCTCCTCTGCATGCATCAGTGCAGTGGATGTTTGTTTTTTAGTATTTACTCAGTGTACCCTTTCATGGTGAGTTTAGCTTATTTTTTCAAGGGTTAATAGTTGGTGGGTTGTCCGAGGAAGGCCTTTACTTACAGAACGGCAAATTAGGTCAGTTTCATGGCTCTTAATGGAAAAAAAACCCAAAAAACTGAGAGGCTGCTTTAGTTTCTAGAATATTTTAATAGGTCAAAATGTCGCAAGGCCTCTTTAGCCTTTTACTTTCACATTTGATAAGATTGTGTTATGACCTGCTGGCTTGTCCAACATAATGCCAGAATTGTGTAATACACTGTCCATCTGTCTAGGGTGTGCTCATCTCCTCACTAGCTACATGCTAGGGGAGACGTTAGTCCACTGCAGCCTTGAATGAAGTACACAGCAAATAAAATTGGTTAGAATTATAAAACAGCCACTTAGAATCCAGCAATGAGAATAGCTACCGCTACGTCTGGATGTCCCTTTGACTTTCTGTGCGTGTCTGTTTTGCCTGATGGGGCAAGTCTGCCTGTGACAAGGTGAACATACTCATCTTGTTCAGCTGTCAGGGCTGTATGTTCATGCACTGGAAGAGAAAGGAGGAGAGATCAAGGCAGCCTGGCACTCAAACTGCAGTGTGACACACACATACACACTTGCAGACAATAAGGACCAGTGTGAAGAAGTGACAGCCGGCTGTGTGCCAGGGCTGAACAGCCACTCTCTGCAGGGAAGCTGTTGGTAACTGTTGTTACTTACCGCGCTCACTCTGACAAGAAACATAACTGACAGATAATGACAGCATCTTACTGTGAACGTCAAGCACTTTAAAGTATACTTAAAGCATCTAGAGAGTGCCCTAATAGAGAATGACAAGGACAAGACAAGGAAAGCCAATAATCATAGCTTTCAGTATCCCTATAACACTATCTTTTCCAGTGTGGACTTGCATAAGCCCCTCTTTTCACTCAGAATTATATTCTATTTTGGTAGTGTACAGCATCTGCTGTTGTGTGACCTACCAAGAAAGTTGGATTGTGACAAGTACAAAGTCAGACAGTCAGCACCGTGAAGTGTTAAGTCTGAACTTTCTGAAACACTTAATGTTCATCTTAGAATGATTGTGAGGTTTTCGGGAGTAACATAAAAGTTAAGGAGCCAGAGACACTTTCCTTTTTTGGGTCTTTGCACTAGTTTCCTGGACACAGCTAGCAAATGTAAAAACATAAGTTCGGACAGGCACCCTTACCACAAAAAATTCAGTTATCTGTGGCTGGTCAGCTTCACAGCCTGGGCAGGCATGCTTTAATATTCCACATCAGCCTTGCCAGTTTTGTTGTTAGAACTGATGACCAGGGGGAAGAAAAATGCTGATGCTAAATTATTAGTAATCCTGACTGCATTATGAGTCACGACATTTTTTAACTATTTTTTTTTCCCAAGAAAGGCCAAATTCAAAATTAAACTACAAAAGATCATTTTGGTCATTATTCAGCTCAGTACTTGTCCATGGCTGACATTTAGCATAAAACATAGAATGTAAAACTCCCAGTATAAAGTAAGGGGGCTGTAAAACATTCCTATTAATATTTTTAAAGGAAAAGGAAAACCACTCGAAGGCACTTTTGAAGTAGATTTTATTATGCAGTCTTATAATTTGCTGTGCTACTTCTTCATGAAACCCACAGCATGCAGTTAATAATATTCTTTTTAATGCCCCATAACATGAAAAAATTTCAAGTTTTACTTGAAGGTTTTGCTTGTCTTATTATTAAACAGGAGACGCAATTCAAAGATGACCTTGAACTATGAATAAGTATATAAGTATAGTCTGTCAAATTAATCAGGTTAATCTACAATATTCAGCATTTGCTTTGTGTAGCAGATAAAGGGAGAAAAAAGCTAAATGTGAAATTTGGCCTGTACAGACAGCACCACCACCACCACTGCTTGGAAAGGATTTGCACTATATTTTACTTCCTATGAGATATCCTCAAAGCTCTCACACATCAAAGCGTCACAAGCTCGTCCTCTAATCTCTATCCATAATTACAGGCCATACCTCCTCTGTCATGCAATCTGCCATCGCCCTATTGATTGCCCTTATTCACAGGCAAAGTGGGTCACTTTGCATGCATCCCATTTAGCTCAAATTTATTTACTGCTCTGCTGATTTTTGACATGTCCTTCGACTGGCTGGGAAAACTTTTGCAAATTTGCAACACTCTTCTAGAGATGCTACAGTAAATATCTTTCATTGGATAATGTGCTGTCCTCGTTCAACATCTTCTGGAACATATTCAGTGCTGTACAATTGTCGATTTTTTTGTGCAATAGGCAGCTTTCAAGTTCAGTTAAAACTATATTTTTAAAAAAGTTAATTAATATTAAGGCTTTACATTAATTGTTACTAGGATTTCTTTCTGTATGCTGTAGTTGGAACTGTTTGATAGATGAGGCAGAGAATGATGTTTCTCCACCGTCCGGGGATGTTTCTAATTGGGTCATGCAGGCTGAGCTGGTTTCCTAGTTTTCTTAGTTGAGGCACTGGGGAGCTGGACTCTTTCTGACTATCAAGGGAGCAAGTGTAACCTGTGCTGCATGGCAAGCTGACTGACAGTCACAGTCACATAGCAACAGTTTTAGGCTGCTTTATATAAAAAGACCATGCTCATTTTGTTCCCTTGCTTTAAGTCTGCTCTGTTTTATTGTACATGATTGGTTGAAAAACATGCTGTGGCTTTAGTCATGGCAATGTTGGTTGGGCAGCACCACCAATTTGGTCTGGACTAAATATTCCAATAATTATTGGCTAGATTGGCACAAAATTAAATAGCAGTAACCTTTGTGTTGCAAGGTGAAAACCTATGGATGTTGGTGGCACCATAACTTTTACTCCAGAAACACTTGAACTTTACTTTTGTGTTCCCTTGAATTGTGATCAATTTTATCCTTTATGGGGCGGCCACAGCTCACGTGGCAGAGCAGGTGGTCTGTTAACCGCAGGACTGGTGGTTTGATCCCCAGCCCCGCTTTTTACTAACCTGTCTTTGGGGAAAACACTGAACCCTGAAGCTGGAATCTACTTCATCTGACATGGTGAGAGGCAGGGTGCACTCATAGACTGTATATAAATGATGGCTGTAGATTTCAGGTGTAAAAAGTGAAGCCTATGCAGAAGTGCTTTAAAGCTGCATTCTTTGTTATCGCCATTGATTGCAGTAAGACAATCATGGGAAACTCAGCTTGTGGTTTCACAACAGGATGTCACTAACCATTTGGTCATGGTGGCTGCTTCTATCTGTGAGCAGACCACAAGTTCATCATCACAGGGCTAATACAGGGAGATGGGCAACAATTTCAAACATATGGCCAGTTTAGAATCAGCAATTAACCTTACATGCATGGTGGCTCCATAGTACAGTGGCTTACACATTTGCCTAACAAGCGAAAGATCCCCGGTTTTATCCTGGGAGGAGAAACAAATCCCTTGGGAGTTGCGTCAGGAAGGGCATCCGCCATAAAAATCTTTTAAATCAAATATGCAGAGCTACCCGCTGTGTGTGAGCAGAGTAAGGGAGCAGGTCGCCACTACCTTCTACCACAGTGTAAAACAAATAGATACTTAAAATCCTTCATTCCCTCATCTATTAGATCACTTAACTCTGACAGGGGTCATTTAGATTTTTTTTTTTAGACACATGTCCTTGTTATTCTGTTCATTGGCTTATTTATTTTTATTAATTAATTAGTTAATTAATTCATTCATTCATTTTTACCTGATTGTTTGTTGATCTGTGCCTTGACACGCAGCAGCGTTTATGATTAGTGTTTAAGGACTGTAGGCTGTTCATGTGAAGCGACAGTGCTTCCCCAGATTATAAAAATGGTAAATGTTTAAATGGCTAAACACCAACATGCTAGCTTTACCCTTGTGAACAACTTACAGCTAAAACAACTAAACGTTAACTAGAGTTTAGTTTAGTTGTTTTAGCTAGTTACTGAGGTTGTTCAGCTTTAAATAAAATGTCTTTCTGTTGTTCAAGCTAAAGGTAAAATTGTTAGTCTTTTTGCACTGCAGGGATCAAGATGACTCAGGTTCACCATGAATGGAGGCTTTTAAAACTGAGTAGGATGGTTTTCATTGTCTCACAGACAGCGTTGTACACATGACTCCATTCCCACTCACCCCAACATTCCTAAACCCCTCAGTCCCCATCCCATTCAGACACCAGCGCACACCCACACACATACTGGTCACCCCCCAACAACAATGCATGCTGTCATCAAACTCTGGAAAGTGACACAATTGTGCCTCAGCTGACTGGCATTTGTCTGAACTGGCCTGCATGATGCAGCAGGTCAGTGTATTTCTGCTATATCAGTGAACTTTTGTGTAGTCGATAAGAGATCTTTGCTGTGTAGTTAGAGTCTACAGAAGTTGATTCAGTGATGCTACAGATTTCTTTTTAAGGTTAAGGCAGATACTCTTCCTTGAAGGTTTAAATACCTGGTTAGAAATTCTTGCAGCTACATCTGCTAACAACTAATTGTGTAAATTTCTCTTTGCTCAACGCCACTGTAAAATGAATCCTAAACACTATTCTTTATTATAATCTTTGCTAGTGGAATTTCTTTTCACTTGTTCTTGTTTTTCCAAACTTTGTATTCAGTTTTGCATGTGATCCAAGAGGTTGGGTGGGAGAGGCACAGCCTTCAGTTTAGAACAGAAGAACATAATGCTGGCTAGATAACATCAGTTCATGTCCCTCAGTGCTACCATAACTGATTGATTATTTGGTATTCAGCTAAACCTATTAGGTTGTATTTGCATTAGAATAAGTGTCAGTCTTTTATTTTTTCATTGTTTTTTTTTTAAAATGTTTGCTCTTCTATTGGATTTCAGTGAAAACTAGATCTCAGTAAAGCTGTGTTTGTCAGATCCTGAGGCAGCGAGAGGGGTCCTGGTGGTGAATTTGAAACATCTATTGATTTACTCGTAGTCTTGGAGAAATAAATACAACCGGGAAATATTTGGCTGGCTGGCTGTATAAATATAGATCCTCACTTCTCAGTTTGTGTTGAGAGACTGGAATTTATTGCAAGATTGAATCCTCAGAGGAAAACTCTAGGTGGTCCAGCTAATAGTGGCATGTTGTGAAGATTTCCCTTCACCCATTTGGATCTCATCACAGAGCATGAAGTTTAATTGGCAAGATGAGAACCAGGTCCTCATAAATACACTGTCAGCAGATGTTACTAAAAGTAGCAAACTGTCTGGTAAATTATTCTGATAGTGTCTCTTGCACCTACCATTAATTCGTGCATAGTAAAAGGGAGTTGAGAAAAAAAACTCTCTTCTTTCCTGTTTTGATTGCTTCTCTTGAGCAGGGGAAGATGAAACTATGAGCTAGTGTGCCATGACTAAGTGCTGATGAAGTAAACAAATCTTGAAATTTACTGTCAGATTTTTTTTTTTTAAATAAAACAGTGTTTCACACAATCATGGCGAAACTTATATGCTGATCATGAAGTTGTGTACATCTGCTTAATTTGTTGTTATGCGTACATCATGCGTAGTAAGTCTTTTGTCAGACCAGTCAGAAGCTTTATTTTAAGATACCAGAGGCAGCAAATGCAGGTGGGAAGTACAAAATAAGAACTTTATTTGGCCAAGTGTGTGCACACAAACAAGGAATTTGACTCCTGTTCACTTTGCTCTCTGCATGCAAAAAATAAACTTTTTTTTTTAAATAGGCTATATATATATACTGTGTGTGTATGTATGTATGTATGTATGTATGTATGTGTGTGTATATATATATATATATATATATATATATATATATATATATATATATATATAAAATACATAAAAAGTAAGAAAAAACAAGTTGTAGAAAGTCTTAAGACACTATACAAACGATAAGTGCAAAACTGAGTAGTGCACTGTGCATATGATCTGAATGATATAACAGTGGGTTATTTCACAGTGTTCATCAGACAGCCTGGGGGAAGAAACTGTCTCTGTTTTTGTTAACAGTGCTCTGAAGCGCCTGCCTGAAGGCAGCAGTTTGAACAGTTTATGTCCAGGAAGTGAGGGGTCTGCAGAGATGTTTTCTGCCCATTTCCTAACCCTGGACCTGTACAGGTCCTGGATGGAGGGAAGATCAGCACTGATGATCCTCTCTGCAGACCTGATTGTCCGTTGCAGTCTGGCCCTGTCCTACTTCATGGCTGAGCCAAACCAGACAGTGATTGATGTGCACAGGACAGACTGGATGATGGCAGTGTAGAAGATGACCAGCAGCTCCTGTGGCAGGTTGAACTTCCTGAGTTGCCACAGGAAGTACAACCTCTGCTGGGCCTTCTTCTGGACAGAGTCTATATGTGAGGACCATTTCAAATCCCGTGAAAAGATGGATCCTAGGAATCTGAAGTGATCCACAGCAGGTACTGTGTTGTTGAGGATGGTGAGAGGG
>VUQS01036248.1:0-10382 GCA_015108495.1 Heterochromis multidens
TCCAGGCTGGAATATACAATTTTGTGCTTATTTTTGGCTGAGTATCCTGTTGTATTCACGCGGCAAAAATAGCAATCGTTGAGATGATCTCGCGGTTCCTGCCACACCATCAGGATTGCAAATGGCATTGCTGCCTTTTGCAGATTTAGCCAGTCATGCAGTCCATTGGAACAACTGTTGCAGATGACATGTGGAGCCCAAGATTTATCCTGGTCACCCAGTGGACAGCCAAAGTACAATTTGTATATCTTCTTAAGGTCTGTGGTAATTGGGCAACGTTGTGCTTTCGTCGTGAATGAACCACACGCGTAACAGAAACTGTCTGGATGATTAATACAATTTCTAGGAATGGTAACAACTGAAATCAATCACAATTAATGCCGTCTGTAACATAAAACACTGGGAACTGTCGTTAAATCTGGTAATATGCTTAGGCTAATTATACCAACTATCATGCAATATATAACTAGCTTCCCTTGATGCATGCTCAATAATCCAGGGCAATCAGTCTCGACTGAAGAAGTCACCAGAGGTGACGAAACGTTTCTCCCACTGAAAACGCTACGTCCAGATGAACAGATTCAGCTTTTTGGGATATAACTAGCTTCATCACAAAAACTGTACGTGCTAGGGAAAAACTAAACACAGATTTGATCTCTGATGATTTTGACCTGTTGACCTGTGTTATTTAGATATGATCAAGATAACTTCTACTTAGCTTGCTGGTTTCTAGCAACTGCAGGACAAAGCAGCCAATAAACCATACTGAATCTAGCAGGTTAGCTAGTTAGCTAGCCTAGCCTGCTAACTGAGGACAGGACAATGTGATTGGTCAATTTAGATTAGATGTCTTTTGATGATACCTTTTAAGGGACATGGGACTGGTGTTTTTTGTTTTTGGGTGTATTGGTTCTTTCATGTATTCAGTCTGGGAACCTAAATTGTCTCATAACTTTGGACTCTGGAGACAGCCTCTGTTTCATTTCCACTGTAGGTGGCAGGCATCTAAGCCAAGACCTTCTTTTCTATGTTCTGTTCATTGTTTACAAATGTAGATAAATTTTTACAAAGTTAATGCGAAGCTAAATTAGACAATAGCCACGGACTGCTTACATGCCTAGAGTCAAAACTTCATCAAACTTAATCGGACAATACTACTCAGAAGACAAATTCAATCCAAAAAAAGCTTCAGGAATCTTGTCCCTTGTCTGCAGATTCTGAATATTCATATGCAGATATTTGCAGAGATTATCATCTATTGATGCTGTCACATCTACACAAATGTCATAAATAATAATGCTCACAAGAAACTGGAACTCATCAGTTCAATCATCCTCCTTTCTCCATAAGGAGTACATCCAGCTATTGTATCGATGTCAGCCCATCAGAGCAATTACTGATTAGATGGTGTTAATGAACTCTAGGTCTGAATGGAGTCTAATTGTAGTGATTTTTTTTGCTCAGGGAATATTGTGAAGACTTTGTTTTGGCTGATAAGAGCCTTCATGAATACATACTAAATATCTGTGGCTAGATACAACACAGGGCAAACAAATCATTATAAATCTTACAATTGTTAGGAAATGTGTATGACTGGATTAGTGCGATTTTTATTGATTTTTTTAATGCCATTTTGTGGTAGCATTGTGTGGTTTTTCTCGGCTGCAGAGAGAGAAGTCGGGCAGATTGGTTCAGGGAGCAGTGTCCCTTGGAGTTGATTAGCACAGCTGCTGTGCATTAGGTAATCAGTCTGTTTCCTTTCTCTTTCAGCAGGACTGTTGGTGCTGTCATAAGATGGACAGTCCTCAGTGGAGCATGGCATTTGTGTTTATTGTAATGTGTGTTCAAATAAAGTCTGCCTTACAGTGAACACATGGTTAACAGGATCCTATTGTTTTTTTTTTTTTTCCAAAATCAATCATTTTAAATTGCACTGATTCTTGGTGCCTTCAGGGATTTTTGTATACATTTATTTCTTGGAGATAGTTTAAGGGAAATTTAACACAGAGTCTGAAGGCAATTCTCCTCCTGAGAATACACCAGGCTTCGATGTGCCTGGCGGAGCTGATTGTGCACTCGTGACGATGCTTACAATTCCACAAGATGAGCTGTAGTGTATTTTAGAGGTTGCGCTCCCAGAAGTGTCTGTGTGCTCCATTTCGTGAATAAATAGTGCCAGGTCCATTTTTCGTGGAAAAACAGCACATAGCAGATGAAGAAGGAAAGAAGTTAGACACAGGAATGGCATATAGAATCCATTCAAATTTCAAAACAAATGATTCTGTACAGACTAAAGCGTAACTGTTTTACTTCTTGTTTGAAACTATGTCAAATTTACATTGTAGCAAGTGAGTGATGCTGTGGCCAGCATTTATACCTGTGCACGGTGTGCCTCCGTTGCTCTGCAATTTTTCAACCAAAGCACTTGTTGGTGATGGAGTTTCTCTCTTTGAGTTGATCTATTCTCTTCCAGTCATTAAAAAAAAATGGCAGCAGAAAAAGAAGTAGCCAGAAATGCATCGGAGGAAACAATGGGACAATCACAGTCATTGTGGACTGCTTCAATGTGACAGGCAGTTACATTTCAAGGGAGGTGCATCTCAAGTTATAATGTAGGGTTTTAGAAGATTTTGTGAAGGTTTATGGCTTACCTAAAACACATAATTACGTTTTGCTGACTCTGTGGCCTCTTTTAAAAACCTTTTTCTTAAACCAGGCTTTTTGTCGATACTTTGACCGATTTTAATTTATTCTGTATCTTAACCCATTTTTGTATTGTTTTTTATGGCATTTAATTTTCTTATTTATTTTACTCTAGTTTGTGTACAGCGCTTTGTGACCACATGTCTGTGAAAGGCACTGTATAAATAAACATTACTTACTTACTAACTTACGTATATTTAACGGGGAAGCCACTGTAAAAGCTGTGCTTCTGACACATTCACGAACTTGTTGAGTCAGACACACTGACATAACAGATATACTGTATATCTGGTGTATTTCAGCTGTCAGTGTTTGCACTGTGTTCAGATCCTAGTACAGAACATTTGGTTTGATTTGATTTAATAATTACCCCGTATTTGAAAATTTAAGAGACAGTCATTCAGCAAATCCAATGTTCTGAGGGTTTAAAGACTCTTTAGAATATTGGTTTGGATGATCAGATGTTGCATAGCAAAAAAAGATTTTTAAACTATTTTCCAAGTTGCAATTTGTGTATTTTCAACTTCATTGTTGTTCCAGTGTGTCATCATAAAAATATCTGTTACATGTATTTTCACTGATATCTAGTTTCAGCTATACAGTATTTGCATTATAAGAAATAAAAAATCTATTAGTTAGTCCAAGGAAGGAATGTTAAAGCTGAACATCTGTTATTCACACCATATCTGTATTGATTGCCTTAATTAGTCATACTGAGGAAGACAAAAAAATCTAATTTGTATCAAATGTTGACACAATGCACATCCCAGCAATTGTGAATACACAAAGGCTTTAAAGCACAAACATACAGCACAAAGTTTTGTCATTTCTTTTTGTTAAGCCTGATCCCAACCCTCTAGTGTTCCCTTCAGAGTCTTCCATCCTTCAAAGCTGCTCAGCAGACACTGAGAAGACCGTGTGCAAAATGAATCTTTCAGTTTTGTAGCACAGAGGCTTCTCATCAGTTTTTTGTAAAGTGGAGAGGTCAGATGACCCTTATTGTATTTTCATGCCTTGCTCCGGGCACTTTAGTGGAAAATATTCTGATACACTCCCCCTGGTAGCTCTTTTCTCATAGACAGGACTGTGTGTTTGTTTGTGTATGTGAATGAATTTCCATGTGTGTGGGTGTATGTGTGTGTTCACCCCAAGGCGACAGCTAATGTGAAGTATTAATTAAAAACGACATGTTTGGGTACAGTGGCTTATTCACAAATGAAGCCTTACTGGTAAACACTTGACTAATCAGGAACTAACTACTTTAGCCTCTAATATCCAAATGATAATCAGCTCTGTGGCTAAACAGACAGACACATTTACTTTTTTCTTATGTTGATGCTCTGGTATTACATTACATTTCAAAATATGTGCATATTCTTGATTGTTGAAGATGTCATATAAGCTGTTATAGATGGCACTTTCAATCACTTCCGCCCCAAAATGAAGATGTCACTTCATACGACAATATGTTACAACTTCAAAGATTTTCAACTCCATGATATAATGTGGTTAACAAATAAATCTCTACTAGTTATACATTTTCAGGTTCAGGAACAGGTTTGCTGTGTTCTTCCACCAGGAAACATTACAGCCAGCAAAAGCCAGTACTGAAAAAAGTTCTCACCTGCCTACTTGATTTTGTGTGTATTACATTGGAGCAATAACATCTTTGAACACTCACAGAAAGTGATTTGCTGTCTGTAACTAAATGCTGTCTTTCAGCATTGTAAGTGGTGACAGGGACATTACCGCTTAGATCACAGTTTGGCCTAAAATATGTTTTTTACCATGCAGTAAATGTTTACTACACTGAATTTCCTGCAAGCCTGAAACATATTTCCATTTGAAATACATTAGTCATACAGTCATAAAAAGTGAAATTGAAAAAATAGAATTTGATGCCAGTAACATGTTTCAGAAAAGTTGGTAAAGGTTTGTAATGTTTAAAAAACACATTGTGAAACAATTTACTGCTTAATGAATTGACTTATTTACATGACTACTTTAAATCCCAGAGAGGCTGAGCCTTAGCCTTAGAGTAAAGAAAGGAAGGGGTTCACCATTATGTGAAAGATCTGTCTGCAAACAGATACATTAAAAATAATATTTCTCAATGTAAAATTGCCAAAGAAAATTGAAGAGGATTTGGGTGGTCACACATCCCCAAGGGACCTGCAGTCAGAGATGGTACTGTTTACATTGACATACTGCAATGTATTCGTTAAAACCATAAAATACAATTTAATTATAAAGGGATTACCACTAATACTTTCAGCTTTTTGAGCAACAAATGAGTCTCAAGAGTGCTTAATGCTGAACTAAAATCAATAAAACTACTGCATACTTTGATATCCCTGGGGATAAAATGATTGATGTTAATAATGGCATTTGTTCAAACACTATTCTTTCAGTTACGGACCACTGAAAACATTTTCAGTGAGCATGTTCCTCTTAGCTCATTTTCAGTGTCTCGAATACATGCTCAGTGTACACTCACCAGCCACTTTCTTAGTTACACCTGTTCAACTGCTCATTAATGCAGTCACAATCATATGGCAACAAGTTCAAACTGAGCATCAGAATAGGGAAAAAAAAGGTGATTTAAGTAACTTTTAATGTGGCAGGGTTCTTGGTCCCAGATGGGTTGGTCTGAGTATTTCAGAAACTGCTGATCTAGTGAGATTTTCCCACACGACCATCTCTAGTTTTTACAGAGGGTGGTCAGAAAAAGAGAGAGTTCTCTGAGTTAAAATGCCTTGTTGATGGCAGAGGTCAGGGGACAATGGCCAGACTGGTTCAAACTGATAGGAAGGCAACAGTAACTAAAATAACCACTCATTAAAATCAGGGAAGACAGAAGAGCATCTTTGAATGCACAATTTGTTGAACCTTGAAGCATATGGGCTACAGGAGCAGAAGACCACACTGGATGGCACTCCTGTTAGCTGAAAACAGCAAACTGAGGCTACAGTTCATACTGGATCACCAAAATTGTATAACAGAAGATCAGATAAACACTGCCTGTTCTGATCGGTTTTCATTTGGGCTGTGTCATTCAGATGGTAGGGTGAGAATTTTGCATAAACAACAATGAAGCATTGAACTACCCTTCCTTGTGTCAACATTTCAGATTGTTGGTCATGAAATTATATGGGGGATATTTTCTTGGCCACTTAGTATCAATTGTGCATAGTTTAAATACTACAGCCTACCTGAGTGTTGCTGCTGAGCAGGTCCCTTTATGACCACAGTGTACACATCTTCTGATGAATATTTCCATCATCCATGGCATGAGGCTCAGAACTGATTTCTTGAACACGACAGTGAGTTAACTGTGCTCAAATTTGCATCATGAATGTGCAGCCAACAAAACTGCAGCAATTGCATGAAGCTATCATGTCAACAGGGACCAATTGTCAGAGGAATGTTTCCACACCTTGTTGAATCTATACTACGAAGAATTAAGACAGTACTGAAGGGAAAAAAGGAGGTGGAAACAGTGGACAGCTACAGGTATTTGGGTGTTCACCTGAATGACAGACTGGACTGGAGGACAGTGATGTCATGTACAAGAAGGGGAGGAGCAGACTCTACTTTCTCAGAAAGCTCAGATCCTTTAATGTATGCTGCAAGATGTTGGAGATCTTCTACAAGTCTGTAGTAGCGAGACTACAGACTGCTACTACAGTACTTTGCTGTTGTCTGCTGGGGGGGCAACATCAGTGCCAGAGATGCCAGCATCAACAAACCAATTTACAAGACTGTAACCATCATTCGCCAGAATCTGGAGGCATTGAGTCAATGAGGGACATGAGGTCATTGAACAAACTGCGCTCCATCATGGACAATCCATCTCACCTGCTCCACTCCACACTACTGAGGCAGCAGAGCTCCTTCTCCCTCAGACTTATTCAACCTTGCTGCCATAAAAAATGCTTCAGGAAATCATTTCTACCATTCTCTGTGAAACTGTACAATAACTCTGTGACAGGTGAACACACCTGCCAAGCATAAGATTCCACACACATATTTCTGTCTACCTTCTTGCAGCTGTTTCTTAGATTTATAGTGTACTGTAACTATTATTTATTTATGCAATTTGCACTACTCTCTTGCACAATCTGTCTTATTTTTTACTGTTCTTGAACTTTAATCAGTGTTTTAAATATATATATATATATATATTTATATATATATATATATACATATATAATTTTTGCACTCCCATAGTACAGGGTCCTTACTATGCACCAGTGGCACTTTTTCTTTAATTGTGTTCTTTATTGTAGACTGTGACACAATAATTTCCCTTGTGGGATCAATAAAGTATCTATCTATCTATCTAAAGGTTATGGTAGTCCATTTAGGTAGTCCTGAGATGATTGGCCTATCATTTCCTGTTATCATGCCATTAAAAAAACATAAATGAATTTAAAAAAAATTTTATATATACACACACAAACAAACTGTTCCTGTTGGAACAAAAATTGAATAATGGTAGATTTAAACAATGTAAGATACCTTATCAAGAATAGAAAATTAGCTATTAAGACCATGTAACACCCAAAGACACTGCACTCCACTGCAGAGCTGAGGTGGGATGTAGAAGGCCATGGTAGTTGTCAATCCATATCATTCAAGTTTTTCATCCATTACTATTTTGGTGATTCCACAGTCAGTAACAATAACAAGTCAATAACAAAGTCTAAACTGTGTCAAGGAACCATTTTTTGCTGAATAGCGCAGTGATATGTGAGATAAGGTTGGACTTTTAAAAGCAAATTATATGGAATGTTTTTATTAATTCCTTATTACTTTGTGTAACCCCCCCCCAAAAAAAAAAAAAAGTTAATAGTAAAAATAATAAAAATACCTTAATTTGTTGTTGCAGTACTTTCTGTTATTCCGTGCAACTCTGTCAAAGGCTTCTCGGCTAATTTAGCTTTTTGTTTATTAATGCTGATTGTGGTTTTATCACTGTCTCTTTTTCTCAGTACTGTGTCTAATCATGTGTAGCTTGTTAGCACGAAGACCACTTAGGTTCAACTCAGAGGGCTAATAAGCCATGTCATGTTGTGATCAGTTCAAGTGCAGTTGACCGGCCACTTACATGCAAGCCCCACACACATGCTCACAGATGTTATACCTGTCAGTGTAGAGCAGAGGGACTAGTATTGTGTTAGCTGCATGTTAGCATCTCCACCTTTTATCTGTCAAATTAGCCATGAAGTCAAAGTGGCAGAGATCATCCCAAAGGAGAGAATGGAGCAGTGAGCTATCAGGATGTCAGGTTCTGCACAAATGTTCACGTCAAACAAGTAATTTCATCTTTTCCCAAATTACTGCAGGTGAAAATGTGGAGATAAGCACAGAGAGAATTCACAGAGCCCAACTGTCACAGAAGATAAATGGGAGAATTTAAAATCATTTAAAGGTGCTGTGCGGATCATTTTTTACCACAAGTATATAATTGTCTAATTAGTACTCGGTACTCAGTGCAATTAACTTCAGCAAATGAGATCACGGCATTGATGACTGGCCACCTCTCACTACCTTAAGTGATGGCTCATGTTTTTCCAAAGGAAACCATATTTCATGAAACACTGGTCCTCTTTCTATCCTTTTTCTCAAAAAGGAGAAACATGCCTATATCATTTCACTTCAATTAAAATACATCACATGGCATTTTTAATTTGACCGAGCAATAATTAGTGCCTCTGTCTGTTTTAGAATTTTTAGTTTCAGAAAATGAATCTCTCCATTTTGTTCTCAACATTTCGGCCAAGAGCAAGATACACTATAACGGTAATAAATATACAGACATCTATTTCACATCTGGTCTAAAGCCCTTTTTAATGGCTTGGACCAGGCTTCACAGAGACAGTGCTTTAGTGTGCTTGCAACAAGTCAGTGGTTTGTCACTTTCCAGGTGAAGAAGGAAAGAGTCCAGAAAGAACGACACCAAACTGGGAAAATACTGGCGGCCGCCAGTGGTACCCCTCAGCCTCCTAGTAGATACACCTATGGTAATTTGAAAGTCCTATGTGACTTCCTTCTGGAGTTATCACATTCACAAGATTTTTTTTTTAGAAAACTTGACCTCTGACCTTGACCTTGAGGTTGAAGTCACCGAGATTCAACTTATCTGAGATTTTTTGTAGATGCACCTATGGTATCAATTTGAAAGTCCTACGTGGCTTTCTTCTCGAGTTATCACATTCACAAACTTGGGCGTCCACTCTGCCTGCCCGCCCGGCAGGGTGACAACAATACCCCATCAGCCTTTTTGGCTGAGGGGTAAAAAAAAACAAAGAATTTGACTGACGTCAATCAGTTACCCCTTGGGATGAAAGTCAATTGAATCAGTTCCCCACAGCCAGATTCCAAAGTCTGGGGAGAGTTTCCCAGAAGAATAAACATATTTTTTAAACTGTCACATGTAAGGGGAAGATTCAAAGGTCCACATACTTTTGGTAATGACGTGAATAATTTCAGTAGTTAAATACCAGTCTTCCAGGAGGGTACATTTTACTTGTGCCACCTCAGCAAACACAAGCACAAGCAATGTAACACTTTCTCAGAGATCAAGATATCCAGCTGTCATCTATGGATATAATGCACTTGGATTCATAGTGTATTCTGGCAGCTGTTAATTGATGTGTATTATCATTATTTCAAATACATTTGGTGTTGAGATTACTTCAGGGACTCCTGGGCTTTCTGTGTAGCACCACCATCAAAAGAGATTTTGTTAAACAGATTGATAAATATTTTCAACTTTAATATTTCATTCACCAAGATCTGATGTGTATATTTCCACAAATATTCACCTGATATTCATGAATCCTGCATACTAGAGATTAGCACCATAGACCACAAAACTATCATTAGTAAAAGTAAATTTAATTAATGGTTCAGGAGGTAGGGTGGGTCATCCATTAATTGGGTTGGCGGTGGATGTCCTTGGGAAAGACACTGAAACCAAAAACTATCCCCAATGTACTGTTAGGTCCATAAGTATCTGGATGATGACACAATTTCTGTAAGTAGATTTTAAACCAAACAGTCCAGATGTGATTGAAATGCAGACTCTTAGCTTTAATTCAAAGAGTTTAACGAAAGTGAAAAAGTGAATTTATTCATAGTTCCCCATTTTCAGAATCTCAAAAGTAATTGGACAATTGACTAACAAGTAGTTATTCATTGGAAGTGAAGAAGGCCATCATTAGGCTGAAAAGCCAAAATAAACCTATCAGAGAGATAGCAAAAGCTTGAAGAGTGGCCATACCAACAGTCTGATACAATCTTGAAAAGAAAGAATATACTGGCCAGGTCAGCAATACCAAAAGGCCTGGAATACCATGGAAAACAGCTAAAGGTGATGATCGGTGAATTATTTTCTTGTTTCAGAAAAACAACTGAACAACATCTAAACAAGTCAAGAACACTCTTAAGGGAGTAACTTGTCAAAGTCTACAATATAGAGATCCCTCCAAGAATGGAAATACACGGGGTTTACAACAAGGTGCAGACCACTGGTTTTCACTCAAGAACAAGAAGGCCAGATTAGATGTTGCCATAAAACAAAGAGTCTGTCCAATTATGTAAAAAAAAAAAAAAAAAAAAAAAAGAAAAAAAAAAAAAAAATTAGGAAAAAAAAAAAAAAAATAAAAATGTAA
>VUQS01036249.1:0-15818 GCA_015108495.1 Heterochromis multidens
CAAAGATGCCTCTGAGACAATCCAGCACACTGCAGGGTGCAAGATGCTAGCAGGCAGGGCATACATGGAACGCCATAACCAAGTGGCTGGCATAGTATACAGGAACATCTGGAACAAGTATGGCCTGGAAGTCCCAAGGTCTAAGTGGGATACGCCCCCCAGGGTGGTCGAGAATGACCAAGCTAAGATCCTGTGGGACTTCCAGATACAGACAGACAAACTGGTGATGGCTAACCAACCGGACATAGTAGTGGTGGACAAGCAGAGGAAGGAGGCTGTAGTGATAGATGTACAATACCAAGTGATAGCAACATCAGGAAGAAGGAACACGAGAAGCTGGAGAAATACCAAGGGCTGAGAGAGGAGCTACAGAAGATGTGGAGGGTGAAGGCAACAGTGGTCCCCGTGGTAATCGGAGCACTCGGGGCAGTGACCCCCAAACTGGGTGAGTGGCTCCAGCAGATGCCAGGAACAACATCCGAGATCTCTGTCCAGAAGAGCGCAGTCCTAGGAACACCAAAGATACTGCGCAGGACCCTCAAGCTCCCAGGACTCTGGTAGAGGACCCGAGCTTGAAGGATAAAGACCACCCGCGAGGGCGAGTGGGGAATTTTTTTTTTTTATGTATAGCCTATTTTAAAAGAGAGCTTTCCTTGTTTGTGTGCACAAACTTGGCCAAATAAAGATGATTCTGATTCTGATTCTAATATTTTTAGTTTGTTAGGAACTCTCTGAGAATATCCACAGAAAGTTTTTAAATGAATAAAGAACTCCTTTTGGGGGTAAAATGGTTTGTGAATTACTCTTGAGTGCAAGTAAATGGGATCAGTAAGATATTTAAGGTAGTACCAAATGATTGTTCAACCTCTAGATATATTTTGAAAGTTGTGCGTGCTTCAGTTTGTTTCATTTCCTGGAGATACAATACAAAATCTATAGTGGCAACACCAAGATATGCATCATGAATCTTAAGGACGGTTAAGTTTATGAACCATGTATGCAGTATAACATTTGATTTTGTGGTTATAGTTGACTAATGTATGTAAACTTTTCAACATAAGAACAGTTATTACACATCGCTGAGAAGAATCACAGCTCAGTCATGGACGTGTGTGTCATCAGTGAGTGCCGGTAAACAAATAGAAATATTCTCCAAATGAATGACAGCGAGTAAATGAAACTCTACAAGTTAGATCTTAGAGGGATAAGGTTTGTGGTAGATCTCATTATTGAGATATGCTCACATTTCCCACCCAACTCAATAACAGCAGAAATGACATCACAACACTGAGATATTTGTCAACTGGAAAAAAGAAACAGTGCAGCAGTGCTCACTTGGGTCTGTTGCAGCCTTCCATCAGTAGTGTGATCACTCAAACAAAAAGCCTACAGCACTTTCTCAGTCTCATATTGTGACACAGTTCATTTTATTTCCACTGGATGTCCACACCTAAGTGGCTAAGAAAATGCATGGATTATCAGCATGTGAATGGGCAAAGTATACTGCACATTCTGTGTTTTAAACATTTTGTAGGCTAAAATCTGGACTCTAATTTATTCACAAAATGTTCATTATACTAAAAAGTATTCATAACTGAGAAAACATATCTGTCAAAAAATAAATGTTCATCAGTTATACTGTTCATTCTACTCACTAAGACTGCATTTGGTCTATCTTTTGGATGAACTGTAAACCAGGATCTGCAAAGTTAACATAATATTGTTTAAAAAGGTTCTACTAACTTAAATTCTCACAACTAAGATCCCTACACAGGTATAATTTCATTAAGAGAAAGGAAAAGTTCTATTAACTTGAGTGTATGTATCTGACATCATCGTGTTAGTGGGTGTGGTGAAGTGTGGAAAGTTAATGGTTTGCAGTAGCAAAACTTATAGATAAAACTAGTTAGATGTGTTGTGTTGTATCATACTAAGTTGTTCTGTATTTGTCAAATTACATTTATTGTTAAGTACCTCAAGTTGGGTTTCCTGTACTTTTATATTAGATTGAAAAATCTGTTACACCATGAGGAAGGTTGCTATGTTTGCCAGGACAGAGGTGTAAACAGTGATGTTCAAAAACACAAGTACAAAGTAGCAAAAGTCATGCAAATCCTGCAAAAGAAAAACTTTTTTTAAGTGTATTTGTTAACTCGTTATTTTTAAGTAATGTTAATATAATTCTTTGAGTGCATCCATATTGTAGTAATCCTATTATGCTGCAAAGATGCTGTGGGGCATAAAGCAGGAGGGGATGGTTGTCCAAAAAAAGTAGAGGACTGCAAAATTCCAGCCTGGTCTCAAGGCAAAACCTGAAACAGTCATGAAAAACAGTCTGTTTGTGTACAGGTATACATGACTTTGAAAATAATTTTTTTCAATAGGAATAGATCTTCTGTTTGCAGCACATATGTTTTGGAGACTCTTCAGAGGAGACGTGTCACCACGAACATGGCAACCAAGAAATGGAGCTTTAAAAATAGAGGCAACCTTTGTATATTAACCAAAATACTTCTATTTACTAAACCTAACTAATAAGTTTTATTAATAAAGTGCGTAACCCCAAATCCAAAAAAACTTTGGATACTGTTTAAAATGTAAAACAGCACGCAGTGATTTGCAAATCTGCTGTAGGAACACTGCAACTAATTAGGTTAACTGGCAACAGGTCAGTAACATAATTGGGTATTGGGTTGTCTGTGAACATAGTTTGACTGTACCATCCACAAATGCAGGTTAAAGCTCTATCATACAAAGAAGAAGCAATGCCACGGAAGCATTTCTGAATGCAAAGTGGAAAATTGTTCTGTGGTCAAATTTATTGAATTTTGAAATTCCATTCAGCTTGTTATCAGCACTCAGGTCAAAAGTCTGCGTCTTTGATGGTATGGGGGTGCATTAGTGCCTATGGAATGGGCGGCTTGCACATCTGAAAAGACACCATCAATACTGAAAGGTTTTCACAGAAGGCCTTGCATATTTCAGCATGTCAATGCTGAACTGCATACTGCAGCTATTAAGACAGCATGGCTTTGTTGTAAAAGAGTCCAGGTGCTGAACCGGTCTGCCTGCAGTCCAGATGTTTCACCAATTGAAAAAATGTTCATATCATGAAATGAAAAATACCACAAAGAAGAGCCAGGACTGTTGAACCGCTAGAATCCTTTATCACACAAGAAGAGAGGGACAACAGCCCTCTCTCAAAAGTTAAGCAACGGGTTTCCTCAGTTCCCAGATGTTTATGGGTTGTTGTTAAAAGAAGAGGGGATGCTACACAGTGGTAAACATGTTCCATCTACTTCAACATCTTTTTTTCTTATAATGTTACATTTTCTCAGTTTAAAGATTTTTCTACTGTGATCAAAACATGAATTTATAAGATTTATAAATCACTGCATTCTGTTTTTATATACATTTTACACAGCGTTCCAGCTTTTTGAGAATTGGGGTTACAAATCCTGTGTTCCATGTGTGACTTGAACTGTGGTCTCTGGTGTGAATGGCAATATTATTCACACAAACAACAGCCACCTGTTCCTCTATGTGCATTTTTTTTGCCCTTTAAGAGCTGAGGACCTTAACTTTATGAACATGGACATAAATCAGTAGCTATGAAACCCCATAAAATTAAAATTATGTTCTAACTATTTGTGTTACACTGTATTGGAATGTCAGTATATGTCAATGGTAATTAAAACTTGAAGCATTGGGGTTTTTTTCTTTTCTTTTTGTCACTTCTTGCCTGCTTCTCACCTCTCTTCTTTTCTTAGAATATCCCTCTTTCACAGCCCACAGTATGAACTGGGCTTCCATCTCACGTGACAAACTATTTTCTCACAAACTGTCACGTTTGGCTTGTACCTGCTCTGCTAACATTTTCAGGTTTTCTATTAGCACCTCTGCCACAGAGGGTAAAAGAGTCTTTCTTTCTGGAGAAATGCCACAAGCATAGAATGTACTTGAAAGTGAGCTCAGCATGAATATTTCTTTTGTTGGGAAACACTGTACTCACAGGTAGATACAAAGCTCGGGGTTTTCAAAGGTAAATTTTGGACCAAAGAGGTTTTTATTTACAATTTGCACTAACAGAGGAAATTATCTTCTTTTATTATGTGTTCCTTGAAGACAGAGGAAACTGCTTTTATTTTTTTTACCTTTAAAATAAAAAAAAATCAAAGACACCAACTATGTCCTAAAATGACACCTTTTGTTTGTTACCAGATACTCCCTGCTAATTATTTATTCCATTTCTTTCTGGTCTTCAAACTGTGGAACTCTTTAGAAAAACATTGTCATTCATGCTACTCGGAGTATTTTGTAATAACACTTCACAGGTATAGGGTACCATTCTTCATTAATGATAACCTACCCACACTCTGTTGTGTTTAAAACTGTGAATCTCAATACCAAATGGATGCACAGTGTCAATAGTCCACAACCCAGTGCAGTGACCCTTGACCTCGAGCACTGTCCATATTGTCATGTCAAACGTGCTACCTATTCAATACTTTATATCAATTTGTTAATTAAAAGCCAAGATGACTGTTTTTAATAACTTATCATCCAAGATGTCCTCGTGTTTACATTAGCGATGGAAAAACATAAATGTCAATATAATGTTTGATGTAGGGAATGCAAAAAAAAAATTATTAGTCGGACAATGGGGGTTCAATTGTTTTTTTTTATGTAAATGCAGTAAAGGTCAAAATGTTGCACCATTAAGATGACTGTAATTAAGACATTTTGATTTGCCTCTATGCAGTATATCACCTCAGTTAGGCTTGCACCTAGCTGTCTTGCTTTCTCATGCAGCACTTGACTTTATCCGTTTTACTAATGCTATTTAGATTTACCATTGGGAAATTTGCTATAGCCAACACATTAGCTACCTGCTGTTGAACATAAATAATATAACTACCTGTACATGGTTTGGGCTAAGGATTAAAAAGGGATTTGGCAAGTCTCAAAATTGTTTTTTACTATGAATGCCATTGGGTTTGGCTACCTGGGCCCCATTCCAGAAGGCAGGTTTAGCTAACAACTCTGAGATGAGGGAAACTCTGGTTTTCCAGAAAGTGTTCCAGAAAGAGAGTTAACTTCACCTCTGAGTCAGTTACTGGGGTAACAGACTCTGTGAACTTAACCTGCTGGCTGGCAGTTTTCTTCAACAAACTCTGAGTTTCTGACTCCTCCCCTCCTGCTGTACCTGAACCAGCTGACTGACACTCTGATTCATTTCCTCATTCATAAAGTCATTGTCAAGACGCATATATTTTATATCAAACTTTTATTCTGCCTATGATGATGACAGAGTAGCCCAAGTTAAATCAGATCACTCTTTTCTTCCCTTCTGTTTTTTTTTAAGTTAAAGATCATGGTCAGCACTGACCCATGTTCATATTCCTCAGTCCACTGGATTAAAATGGAGGCTCTGATCTTTATTTACCCGTTGCCATGGTGAATCACAGTATCGTAGCTCCATTGATGATGTCTTTCTTTCCCTACTCACGCACGCACTTAATTCAGGGTGAACATGCTCAGTTGATTAAACTTGCTCCAATCAGCCTTTCTTTAACAGGAAACTCAGTTTATTTTTAAACTCAGTTTGTTGAACATGCTTCCTGGAATAAGCCCTGAACACAGGTGATACGATCATTTTCCTGTGTTTTATATACCACCAGTAGCTCTTCCCAAAGACCAAATTGTCTGCTCTCTGCTGGGTCTGTTTGCTAAAAAACTGGACTTTGATACTAAAAGATTTTGGATTTTTACAGTGGCCTTGACTAAACCTACTACAGGTTTTGAATAACACAAAAAGTGGATATTTGCTTTAAACCTACCATGATGCACTAAGCACTTGTCCTCCACTCCACTCTTTTAACACTCTTTGTGTTTATATGTCAAGATTTCAATTCCTGTCTACTTTTTGTCATCATGTGTTTTGTCCTATGTCTGCTATTTCTGGTCTCTCTATGCTCCACCTCGTATCTCCCCCTCAACCTCCAACTGGTCACTGCATATGGCTAACCCTCCTGGGGGTCTCCTAATGTTAAAAGAAATTTCTATCACTCCACCATTGCCATGTGCTTGCTCATAGCGAATCAGCAGATCATTAGGGCTCTCTTGTTAATATCATAAGATCTTTATCTTATAATATAAAGCACATGTTAACTGGGACTACATGAATAAAACGCAATTGAACGTAATCAATGCCCTCTAATGCCAACCACTAGAGGGCACCAACTATGCAAGTATCCTCCAAGCAGACTAGAATTTCAGTGGCATCAGCTGTAAGGAATGCCAAACATAGCATGTGAAATCTACTAGCATGGTATTATTGTATTGATCATTGCGGCCTAATTCAACCCCTGAGTGGGACTGAGACTGACTTTCATTTAGTTGCCCTTGGTTTGATGGTAATGATTATATTTTTGGAGTTTATATATTTAAACACTAGGAGCCATTCTGTCTTACAAAGCCGAAAACACACTAGCTAGCTTATATACTTGATAATGTCAAGAAAGTAGTATTTAACCCTTTCATGCACAAATTATAAGAACCTCAGTCAAGATTTTTTTATGTTTTTGTATGGAGACATCACTTGTTTTTCATGTGCATGCAGCATCATGGCATCTATTGGCATGTTATGTAAGGCCACCAGTTAATTAATGCAAATATATTTTTTTGGTTTGTGCCCTGACTGGACAATAGGTGGCGTTGTATGGGATGATGAACAAGCAGCTACTGTTTTGGCTGATATGCAACTATAACAACAGAACGCATGCATATACAAGAGAACAGCTCTTGAATAGCTGTCCACTGTAGTGACCACTATGCATGAAATAATATTGATATTTAAGAAAACAGCCCTATTTTTGATTCTTTAGTTTACCATTAAAAAAAATCCATTCAGCAACACAGAATATTTTTTGAGGGTGGAACAAAGGAAAAACAAGAAAAAAAAATGAAACGTCCTTTACCCTCATTGAGTTTTTAAGACTACAGCTAAAACTTAAATCATACTACAGGGAAAACACATACTGAAAATGAAACCTGTCAGTATCAGAAATGCAACCTCATCTCATGCCTTCTTGAACATCCCTTGGATCCCTTTCTTGAACTTTTTTTTTTTTAGCAAGAAAAAGTTTGTACACAAGAACTGTTTTATTTAATCAATTGATGGATTAGAGCAAAATGACTTGACTCGATTTAAGAAAAGAGTCAGAAATTCATAAAATAAAATAAAGTAAAATAAAATTTAAAAAATCCCCCAAATTCTAAATCTGAAATCTAAAGCCGGAGTAGATCCATACTGCAGCACAGGTCCATAATGCTGACATGAGACAGACTGTATACATTCATACATTACATAAATGTATCCTTCACATGTAAAGGATGGGCATGGGCAGTAATAGTAGGTGTCTGTGCAGTGGACATTGTGTGGTTGGCTGTTCACAACCATATTATAACCAAATTAGTTGTCATATGTTGTATTATAAAAAAAAAATAAAAAAAAAACATGTGCAATTGCTTTCTTCATTGAAACAAAATGATCCCTATTTCTTGCTCTGTACGAGACTGTCTGGCTGGGCCACTACTGTATGTGGACACAAAGTCAACTTCTGTGTATATACAGTGCTGGTTTTGCATCATATTGCAACCAGTTTTGACCAGGAAGATAACATCAAATTTTCAGCCATGTTTGCTGTGAAGTTATGCTACAAACGTATGAAGCATTACCAATACTGTTGGGTTATTTTGAGAACAGAGAGGCAAAAAAACAAGACATTTTTGTTTTGTTTTCATGGACACTCTGTTGGCAATACTTCAAACAGCAAAGCTTATTGATAAGCAATGTGGTGAGAGGGCAAAGGTCACCAGATCAATAACAGTGTTCTCAGTTACTCTCAAATACAGTTTCTCTGTGCTTACATTAGCAGGCTCTATTTATCTTAGCAATTGAGACATTAAGGACCTGTAAGTCTGCCATTTCATTTCCACTGAAAATCTATTCAGCCTTATTCATTACTACCATACCCTCTTTTCGTTATTGGGAAAATAACACCAGACTGCAGCTGAGGACTCACGATGTAAGAGTGAAGGCTGTGGGGAACTAAATTGATCATGTTTGCTTTGTGACTCGGTTGTTTACAAGCTGCTTGTTTTCATCCTTAGAGGGAAAAGAGTGATGTATTGGGAGCTGCCAGCTGGCCTATAAAACTGTACATCTGAGAGAAAAGACAGGAAGGAAATAAAGGCTCTTAACAAGTTCAGTGAGACACATTATAGTTCTAATTTATGAATAAAAGAAATCGCCTGACTCCTAAAATAATATATGAGAAGTGTATTATTATTCATCTTGATCGCTGCAGTAGAATTATTTGAATGTATGAATGACTTCAGATGACCTTTGAAATTTCAAGTTTTACAAACATTAAACCTTGCAGGGCAGTTTTCAACTGCCATGAAACTAAGTACTAATATGACGTGATATCAGACAGCTGACAAGTCATTTCTGTTTCGAGTCTGACATAGCCTTCACTCTGACTTCCAAGAGGGAAAAAAAGTGTATTTTCCCTTACCAAACAATAGAAACCAACACATCCACCTGAATCTGATGGCATTTCAAATCAAAACTGATGTGTGACCACAACAATGCTTGTTTTTCTAGTGTTTTAAGGGAGAGGCAAAACAACTTAATACCAAGTTCCTCTATTTGACCTTCAGTAACCTAGCTTGTTTTCTGAAGACAAGTAAGCAGTGGCTATTCTTCACCACATACAGCTTAACAAGGCTTCAGAACAGTTCCATCAATTTTAGTTTTGCTAAGCAGAGCAAATTAATGTGGAGCCATGATCACCAAAACATGGCAATAGAATGGAAAGTTTTGCTGGTGATGAGGACCATTAGTAATCTGGCTTAATTTGTTCTTTGGTGCATGGGCCATGGGCCAGTATTGTAAACCTCAGTATAAGTCCTCTGTTAATGACAGATAATGCAGCTGTACCGCACCTCACATTTAAATCGCTTTAAAATGGCAGTTTTCGCTGCATGGCTATTGCTTTGACTCACTTATCCTCATATCTCAGTGAGAAGATAGTATGACTTTCAGTCTGAAAGTGGTCTTTTGTTTAGCATTTCATCAAAACTGAGCTGTTTCCACATTATCTGTGGAGCTGTTATCAAGGTAAACAATATTATTGCATTACAATAGCAAGTAATAGCTTTGTTCATTATTGTGGAAAGAGCTTTTTATTCATCCTCATCATTGTGTATGTGGTGTGCTGCAGTGATAGACTTTAACAATATGATAAAACCTGCACAAATGGACAGTCACAACTAGCCCAAAAACCAACTCATAATCTAGAGCTGGTGTCACCCGGAGTCCTTTTCAAAACGTTTGTAAAGATCTCTAGCAGAACCAAGGTTTATGGACTGGTTGAGGCTGAGGGGAAACAGGAAAGAGAAAAGCGGAGCAAAGAGGGCACAAGGTTAAATGTTCATATGAACTGTAGCTAGTACTCTAGACAGTTAGCAGTTACTGACATTGTTGGATGTAATGTGTTATTTTTCCTTGCATTTTGCTGCAGTAATGTAATGCATTACCGTACTAAATTCAGTAATTGCAGTATTGTACTTGCAATAATGATTTGCATTACAAACTGTCAAACATGCCTTTGTTTCCTGTGCACTTGCACAACAATCAGCTGACTTCAGTTCATGTGGAGGAAGAAAAAGGTGGAGCAATCTACAGCTTTTGAGGAGTGGAGATATGGACATTACTTTTATTTTGATTGTACAAAAGGATGAAAACTACAGTAAAAACTGCCCTCCAGGCTAGGAACAGCTGCTGCTTACACATAGCACTCACAAAGACAGCATGCTAACACAAAGTTACAGTGAGGAACCCAAACTAATATTCAAGCTGCCAAACTACCAAAAATGTCTCTGCTTGGTAGTAAATAATTTTATTTAAAGTTAATATAAAAGTAGCACCAATTGGAAAATTTGACAAATTAGCATGCAAAAGGCAAACCTGTTACATGTAAGCTAAGCAGTGAAAAGTAATGTCTGTCAAATTAACTGTGAAAAGACATCATACCCTGAATGGTATGCTGTATTAATACAGACAGTACTTTCCTATAAGAACACCAGTCTGTAAGGCAAAATTAGTTTTCTTTCTGTCTCTGTTATTTTCACCATTTGTTTTTATCCAAATTGCCTGATAGTTGTTCTAGCCACTCAGTTTATCTACAGACTGAGTATGGCTCTGCATGTGAGTGCACTTCTCTAAATCCTGTCATACAATCACATGATGAGATAAGCTTTGATTAATTTATTTCAAAAGATATTGTGCTCACTCAGTCAACATATAGTTACCTTGCTACTGCACTGGAATGTTGACCTCGAAACAGCCCTTGGAATGGAATAATGTTGGGTATCTACCTAACCACTAACTTTAGATAATTAATACTCATCTCTGTTTTGATAATGAACCATTTATTAGCTTTCACCTCCCAAACCACAAAATTATTGATCTATACAAATCAAGAGTGAGTAAAATTATATATATATATATATATATATATATATATATATATATATATATATATAGATAGATAGATAGATAGATAGATAGATAGATAGATATTTGCAGCTTGACCAGCATATTGGGATCATCTTTTGCCCTTCCTCATGTAACTTAAGACTATGAATAAAACATTCAAGATAGAAGGAAACAGGGGTCAAATGTCACATTTTGCAAAGCCTCTGAACCTCCCACAGAGCAGTGCAAACTAAAGGTTTTAGATTTTACTTTTTAAAAGCACATAATATAATTTTACCTGACTGATTCATTGTTCCTATTTTACCTCATTGTTTCAGTGAGTGATTAAGAGCAATCTGTCCCACATGCATGGCCAATTTAGACTCACCAGTTTACCAAACATGCATGCCTTTGGATTTTGGGAGGAAGCCGGGGTATCCAGAGGACCGCAGGCCGATAAAGAACATGCAAACTCCACACAGCTGCGGCTCAAACCAGGAACCTTCTTGCTGTGCAGCTGAGTTTGGCAGTGCTAACCATTACTTCATCATGCCACCCAACAAAGAAATCAATCTGCATGAAATACAAGAAAAAAATCACCATCTCTCCTCCTCTGTTTTGTGTCAGTATATATATCACTAAACAGTACATTAAGCTTAAGTTTAAAATAAATTATAGAACAAAGATAATGTGGTAATGCTACTTCTTAAGCTGCATACAACCATGGGAAGTCAAAAGAAACTCAGTGACCTGAACAGACAACAAGCAAAATAACTGTTTGGTGGGTACCGAGTTAAACTTATGACAACTGTGAGGTGAGTGATTGAAGAGACTACCAATGGGACTGAAGAAAAAATGATTATGATGGTGTGTAAATACATTAGATGCCCACCTTTGCGACCAGATGACCAGTAGTGGCCAATTGTTACAAGGGCTTTACACACACAGAAGTTTTTACTTCCCACAACACTAGACCTGTCACGCACAGGTTAGCCACAGTCCCACATACCCTGTATTAAACCTGCACCTGTATTGATTTTGCTATGGGTTAAAGTTAGGCCGGCCTGGTGTGCTGACAGGCAGCTCTAGACAGCAGCCTTCTGCTAGGCTTTCCCTCCGCTAATTTGAGTCACTGAACTGGACCTCTCAGCAATGTTTGTGATGTTGGTGCCTTTTTCAGTATTTTTAAAACAATTATCTGACACATATTATATCCTGCTATGTGGTGAAGACATTTGTGCTTCAGTTGTGGTGAGTGAATATGCACTATTTTATTACTCTGTTAGCAGATATGTGTCTGTTCATTGCACCGGTACAGTTTATGGTTGTAGATTGCTAACTTTTCCTGATAACTTACCACTTACCCTCTCATCACTCCGGGCTCCAACAAAACAACATACCGGCAGCTAAAACCTGACAGACTTTTGTCAAAGTGGTACAGTGGTGCAGTGGCTCAACCCTAAGATTTTTGATCCAGCAGCATTTTGTCCCATGTCATGGTTAGCCTATTCTTTGTCTCTTGGTTCAGTTTTGGAACTACAACTGGTTAGTTTTAGAATAAGATCATGGATTTGTTGTAAGCCACCTATTGTTTTGTGTGATCAGTTGCATGTAAAATCTCTCACCCTTTCAGGAAGCTCTCGGTTTCATCACCACCACCTGGGGTTGCATCTGATTTCCACGACAATGGAGGAGAAACTTCTGTGGTCCCAGCATGTAATTTTAATACATTATGCAGTGTTAAGATCATACATATCTCTTTCTGATCAGACTGGTTCCTCCAGCCTTTCAAAACTTTTATTATCATGTTATTTTGGCACACATGCTACACTACACCCCCAGACTTAAACCTGATATTCATAGCACCTAATACCATCAGTTCAGTTTTTAATGTGCTAACTCACACTGTTACTGCAACTTGTTTCTTGACAAGAATGCAGAAATTTACATTACTTGTAACTGAAACCACAGCTTTGGCTTTCTGGAGGTGAGGTAATATTCACACCAGCTGACTCCAAAGAAAAGCCAATTGTATTATAATGGACCACACCCCACCCTGGGTATCACCTATTCTTCCCCCTGCCCTTTGGGAAGAGATTCAGATCAATCAAGTCCAAAACCAACAGATTAAAATACAGTTTCTTCCCACTAGCATAAAAAAAGCACAACTCCTCCTCCCCTCCCTAACACTCGTGTAAGAACTGGAAGTTCAATTTTAAACAAGTTACCCTCATCTCTTTCTCTACATTCTTATGTACTTTTTATCTTTATTCCTGTTTACTTTATATTTATACTTTAGTCTATTGATCTTTTGCTGTCAAAAGAGCTTTAGAGCTGCTAAATGGTTTTTCATTGTTTTGTGAACAATGACAATAAAGATCTGTTCTTAAAAAGTAAAAAATTTTTACACTTTAAAATGAAATTGTGGACTTTGTTTTTGCTTTTGGATAAACGCAGTTAGCTTTTGCAGAGGAAAGATTGATTGATTTTTGACTATTATCAAACTGTAGTGGCTATAAATCAGTTTTAGTAACCCTCTGAGACTCTCAAATTTGTCCCCACAGAGAAAAACCAGGCAGCATCCATCTTCCACTATAATCTATTTGCTGTACACTGTCCTCCCTGTAATCCATGGGATTAACAAGATAACTAACAGCTGCTCAGCTTTTACCACAAACAGCTCTACAATAAAGCAGGCCACCAGTAAAGATAGAACTTAAAATGATCCTATGGCAAAGTCCATTAACAGAAAGTATTCAGTCTGCGCACTGATACTGTTTTTACCAAGAAAAACAAAACACAAGAAAAAATTCTGACAAATTTTACAGCTATATTCAAAGCTGGTTCTGCCCTCTGTCCTAAATACATGCCCACAAACAGACAAGCTTACAAATGCACTGTATCCCTAAACTTTTCCAGACGTTGCCTCATAGAGGTGCATGTGAAAATATAAATTTCGGATGCAGCTTGATTGGACATTAGCTGCTATTTAACCTGTCATTGCCGTAGTACAATATCTATGTGATATTGAATTGCAACTATTAGTCTGGTGCATGTGGGGGTTGTGTGTGTATTCTGTGTTTCCAGTAGTGTGAACACATCTGAAGGACTGTTTCTTGGTGTGTGTATATATGTGAAAAAGATCAACTGTGGAAAATGTCCCATATTGTCCAAAGTCCACATGTGAATTCTGCTACAGATTCCAGGGTTTCCATGGTTTACTCTGTGCTACAGAAAAGTAATTTACATGGATAATGGACAGTTTTATTGCCTTTTTTTAATTATTGTTAATTCTATTGTTGTAATTTAGATGCAGTGAACAGTTGAGAGGTTTTAGGATTTCAAAACTACTGTAGAGTCATTTAAAGGTTATGAGGGAATTATGAGGAAAAATCTTTTGTTTGAAGTATTTTTGCTGAAGATGCAAATGTAGGAGTAGCTGTTGTATTTTTACCTTTTAATTTCTTTCTGCCCCTTTAATCATTTTTAAGTCTGATACTGCAGTATTTCTGTCATGGGGCTAACTCAGGTTTCCAGCTCTGTTCATTTATTCCATAAAGCTGGAGTTGTTGTTCAAGATGAATGCATATGAAATGCTACCTTATCATTTACACAATTCTGTTACATTGCACAAGCCTCTGGCTAGGTTTAGAAAGTACTGTAGAACAATGGAAGATGTGGTTTTCATCATACTAGCTGGTGAGAATTAATTCTGATCTTAGTATTTCAGGAATTTCAGTCATAATTTACTGTACATATGGGAGTGTCCTGTGGTGTCTGAAACCAGGGCATTGGCAGCTTCTATTTGTGGACTGTAAATCAGGAAATTTTAGGGCCTGGGTTAGAAAGTTTTAGAGTAAGGTTATGTTTTACTCTCAAGAAATAAAAGTAATTCAGTGTGTCCCGTGAAGTGATGGAAACACAACATGTGTGTGTAATTGTATCATTTATGCTGTGGGGATATAAATCTGAAGGGGCCTGAAGACCATTACATAAATGATTAGATTTTAGTTTGAAAGCTGAAGCTGGGTAAGGTGTAGGTGAATGTATATCTCTAGGAAATAAATTTAAGCCAATGTAATGTCCTCTTAATTATGGATACACATCTATGTCTGTGTATTTACTGTCAATGATTCTAGACAGAAATACTTCTGGCACAGGAGTTTTTCTTGCTAAAATGCTGTCTCAAGTGTCACACGCTTCTATTGACTAGAGGTATTTTCAGCACCTCGCTGTGATGGCCTGAGGTAAGGAGACACACTGAGAAAGAAAAAGAGACAATAAGGCCTACCCAAAAAACAAAGATGCCAAAAAGAAGGGGGAATTCTACTGTTGACTACTTTGCATGAATCTCAGTGGGGAATCTAGTCAGAAGTTGTTAATACCTTGTTCACACTTGCGCCTGCATTCTGTTGTCTCCTGCTGTGTGTGTGTTACATACAACAGGAAGCTGGGGACAAACACCACAGTCAGGAAACAATGGAACAGGGTATGATTTGCTGAGTAACAGTGAGTGATTTTCCACATGAATCTTAAAATTCAATAACATGATGCACACATCACTAAAAATTCAAGGAACACTGAAGGCCACTGAACAGAGCATCCCTGGTAGGAAGAGAAAGTGTTGCCATGGTAATGCCCAGGCAAGCGGTCAGACAAAGACCTCATCCAAAAAGATGTATATGTGCATTCCCACCAAGACTCAGCTTCTCATGGGCAAAGCAAAGACAATAAATCTTCTCCTGTCCTTTACAGGACAGCAACATGAAAAATCAATTAGCTATATTCCTAAAAAGTTGAATCTGTTCATCTGGACGTAGCGATTTTTTGGTGGGAGAAACGTTTCGTCACTTTCTAGTGACTTCTTCAGTCTCAGCTGACTGCAGGCTTCCCCAACCTTATAAACAGGCAATTTGCATACTATTGATCATGAAACTGACCAAATGGCCCATTGTTAGTCAGTGGTGCTGGTTTCTGTCATTATGCAATGTACTGTTTATAAGGTTGGGGAAGCCTGCAGTCAGCTGAGACTGAAGAAGTCACTAGAAAGTGACGAAACGTTTCTCCCACCAAAAAATCGCTACGTCCAGATGAACAGATTCAACTTTTTAGGATTCTTTTACCTGGATTATTGAGTATGCATCAAGATACTTCAACTTTGTTTCATTTTCATATGGATGACACCTTCAAATACCACAGTACCCATGAATCAAAGCTGCTGTTACCCTGGGTACACTTTCTTGAATGGAAGTGTATCCAGGGAGTAATTAGA
>VUQS01036253.1:12396-30286 GCA_015108495.1 Heterochromis multidens
TCACTGGTGTGCCATAGATTTTATTAAAAAAAAAAAAAAAAAAAGGAATACTGAGTGCATGTCAATAGGTTTTGATTTAATATCACTGCGGTCACTTTCGCCAACTAGTTACAAAACCAGACAATTTTAATCAAATTCCTCCACTAGTTGGAGTAAAGTTGTGCTGCAGCTTCACCATAATGGGGCTATGTGGGATTTCACTGTCATCAAGAGTGAAAACGGTTCTGATTGATGCAGAAAATGTTTTTTCTTTCAGTTTGCAGCAAGGTAACCTTAGCTCAATTGCTTTTTGTTTTATAGTGTGCATTTTAACTGCTTTTTTCATCTTTTGAATGAACCAAAATGTGATACACTTATTGGACTGTAAAGTACTGTAAATTACAGTATTTTACTTTACTGTAAAGTACTGAAACTACATATATATATATATATATTTATATATATATATATAAATTGAAAGTGTAAACAGAACCAATTCTTCTTGAACCAAACCTCATTTATTATTCTTCCAACGTGTCTATCCATCAACAGCTCTGCATCCGTCCTCTCAGCCCAGAGCTTGAACCACCCTGACTGGTTATATTTGATATGGCTGCTGGGATTTCTCTCTCCACTCCTCAATGGCCTGTGCAAGTGCTTTTCATCAGATCTCAAGTGCTCTTCATACTGAGTATTGCTGATAATGTGAAGTTCACACACAAGTACATGAGTGTGTGACCGTGATCTCCTTCCTAATAACTAAGGTTCAGCATTTTTGAATTTTACTGATGTTCACTCACTTTCAGTTGATTAGTAAGGAAAAACCTGATTTTATATTCCTCCATTTTTTAATTTAATGTTTTAATAAGTCATCCCAGTTTTTTATACATTCATACATTGTCAAAGAAAGTCCTGTGTCAGCCTGCCTTAAAGTTAATTTAATTATTGTGAGATATGTTAATGTTCTGTGATACTCTACATGCTGTTTCTGAAGCACTGGCTCTAGTACAGTTTGCTATTAGTACAACAAAATACATTGCATGACTAATGGCATTTTAATAATAGATAATACATAATGTTGTGACAACATTTTACAATATTTTTGAGCTTCGCTGCTTTTGCTGTTTTATCAGATTTGTGACAAAGGTACCTCTCCAAGCTTTAAGTTATATCCCTAAGAGTTTTTCCTGTTGTCCAAGTATTTTCCTGGAGTTCATAGCAGGCACTGCTCAGTTAGTATAGGCTTTTATTGTAAATGTAGACTCAAGTAGGAAGGCCTTCTCCTTTGATTATCAATTTTTTAATTTTTATAGTAGATAGACAATCACCTTTAGGTGCATGTGTTGTATCAGACTTTATTATTCAAATTCAAATTAATTTATTTGAGGTCTGTATGTGGGATTTGTAAAGAAAATCCTGAAGTTTGATGAATTTGCATACTGTATATGCACACGTGATTTTGGCAAGTTCACATGAACTAGGCCACACATAAAAACATGACATTTAGTGCTGCTGAGTATCTTCTTTTGAGGTTAAAGGTGCAGCAGTAGGCCTATATTCTGTAAAATTAAACAAAGTGTTGACTCTATAAAATAAACAAAGTAAAAGTAAAGATACTGGTAATTATATTACCAAAAATTACAGGTTAGATTTTTAACCTTGGTATGAAAAAAAGCCTTGGATCAGTATGGACGTTTACTTTGTCTCTCCTCCTGCCTGCTGTTAGTCATGCAGAGGCCTCCTGTCCTGCCTCCAGCTCTGGTAGACATAGAGGCACTTTCTCAGGGCTGCAGCTCGGCTCTGCTGTTCCGTGATAATGATAAGGCCTTAAATCCCTCTGTAGATTTGACCTTTGTCCTCCCTCTCTATTTTTAAACTGTCTTGTGCATTTTGAGAGTTGTGATCTGGCCGGTGCTGGGAGGATTAGGTGTATGTTTGGGCAGAGGTGACTTTGAGAGCCCCCCTCTGTTTGGTTTGGCAACCCAGCAACCACCACACAGCTGCTGGCATAACCCTGCTTGATCTACCAGATACCCAAAATCATTATGTGGTGTTTGTTATGGAGGGAGAAAAGTGCAGAGAAAAGAGGAGAAAAAACAAAAAAGAGGATAGATTTAGTTTTGTTTGAGGAAAACTTTGAGAGTTTGAAGTTCGGTCACTCAGACATGTTACAGACATCCTTTCAAACTTGATTAAAATGTTTATCATTCGACTTCCCCTTTTAAGCTGTTACCAACAGGTTATTGACCAAGCCTGTGTTATACTGGATCACACGTTTAATCATGACTATTTTAAACAAAAATCATGCAAAATGATATGAAAATACCTTCACAGTACCTTTTTATATAATGTCTGGGATACGCTATACGTAAATATTCTTAGGGAAGAGTTTACTGGATGTAATGATGCTCATGTGCTGTATATCTAAAAATATTTTATAGGGAATTAAGCAGAGGTGGAAGATTTAAAAACTCAAGTAAAAAGTTACAAAAATGTAGCACAGATCATTTTACTTTCAGCAACTTATTAGTACATTTTAAGTAAACATTTTGAGTAAATTAAACTTGTACATGTATTAAAACATGTATTAATGGGATATTTGTTAGTGGTTTAGTAATGCGCAAATGGCATTGTTGTTTTTGTTGTAGTTTATTTAAATTGAGCCTAATTAGTATCCTGTTACATTAAGTGGTTACATTGTTTCACATTTTATCCTATTTGAAGAATAAAACTTACATCTGGAATCTGGAAAACTGCTAAAAAAAATTAACATTTTCTTCTAACATGCAATGGAGTATTAAAGTAAAAAGTACCTGTACATGAAAGTTTACTATGTGTATCTCAAAGTATACTTTAAAAAGCTTGTTTGAGCTCAGACATGAGGCATAGGTAGTTTCAAATAAATCAAATCACAATGCAGGTTTTGTTCAAATTTTTAAAAATATATATACATCATTAAAGGTTCTTTGAAGAAACTACAAAGAAGAATGACTTTTTTCAAGAAACCCATAAACAAACAGATCCGAGCTCTGTTTCAAACCCACTTTTCCTCGTCTGACTGAGGCCGTCTCAAGCATTTGAACAGTCAAGCAGTCTGTCATTCTTACAAAGACAAACTCGTCCTCCGACTGACAGTTAATGGGTTTGGCCCACTGATTAATTGTGATGAATGGGAGCTCATTCATAACCCATTGTGCAGTTGGCCCCTGTGTGCTGTCAGTGGTGCTGGATACAAAGGCAGAAGTAGAAAGTTGAGTCACTGTTTTTACAGCAAAAAGAGGCAAACTACTGCCCCCCATTGGCCTCAGGTGCTCACTGAGAAGACTGCAAGGGCAAGGAAGATGAAGAGTTTTCTGGCTGCAGGTTTCCAAAAAGTAAAATTTACTACATGATTGTGAGACATTCAAGACAGATAAACAGGAAGGCAGAGACCAAAAACACAAACACACACAGGCCCTGATTAGGAATAAGACATTTATCTCCTGTGTCAATTCTTGCGGTAATATGAAAAACACATGAAAAGTGTAGCTGCAAGCAGCGATCAGGGGGTTTAAGCCCATATGGGAATGTTAATAATTTAAGGCTGTCAGGGGTCAAGAGCTACATGGGAATGTTGGGAATGCTGAGAGCAGAGTTTCTGGCAATCGTAGACATAATGACATGGAAACTATCCACAAAAGAAAGGTTGCCGTTGTTATTATTATTGATATGTTTATCCTATTTCACATCATTGTTGTGATGGATCTGCTGCTACCTTCCTGTTTTAGGAGTAAATCCTGTATGTGATGTGTTTCAGTAGGCGAGCTTTGCGTGCACAACATGTTTGTCCAGGAGTGTATCAATCTACTCTGAGTTATTTTAAGACACACCCAAACTTACAGGCCAGTAGTGCACCAAGATATTTGACTCGAGATTTAGACAATGTGTTTTTATTGTATGTTAATGCCAAAGTAGTTGTTTTAAAAATACAGTGGCAGCAAGGTAGAGTCCTTGAGGAGCTTGTTAAAGGGATGTTTTGTTTTGTTTTTTACTTTCATACTCTTAGTACTTTTGCTTACAAAATACTAATCTGAGGATAAAACCATCTGTGTTTTTCATGGCTAAATCTCAGCTAGAAGCACTTTTTTTCTTTTTTACTTGGACCATTTTCTCCAAGCTACATACATTGATGTGGTTATACGGTACATTTGTGAAAGTGTTTGCTGTTGATTGATTAAAAAGTGAAACCATGTCACAGGAAATTTAATGTCTCGCCACATTAAAAGTTCATCACTGACAGAGGCTGATGTCAGCTTTGGACAGAAACTGACCAAGTTTCTGTCAAATTTTGCCAACTGCACATGAGCTGCTACCTCGCATTGAGCATTGACCTGTGACTGTTTGTTATTTTGTTGGTAAAATCATCAATTGTTGTAACTTTTTTACTTTTTTGTTAAAGGCTCTTGTTTTGTTTTTGCACTTGCCAGCTAAGATCATCTGTTGGTCAAAACTCTGGTTGGTCAAAATTCTGTTGAACTCTGAGAAGTGGGAAAATTGGTCTGTTCTGGATCCAAGTTAAAAATGTTGGAATCTCATGGATACGAGCAATAGATAATGAAAGCAGCTTGTTTTTATATAAACATTAAATATGACTACTTACATCATCGGGCACTTTATTAAGTACATCTTACTAGTACAGGGCTGTACCCCCTTTTGCCTTCAGAACTGCCTGAATTCTTCATGGCTCAGATTCAACAAGGTGCTGGAAACATTCATCAGAGATTTTGGTCCATATTGACATGATAGCATAACACAGTTGCTGCAGATTGTTTGGCTGCACATCCATGATGGGAATCTCCCATTTCACCAAATCCCAAGGGTGCTCTATTGGATTGAGATCTGGTGACTGTGGAGGTCATTTGAGTACAGTGAATCAACTGTTATGTTCAAGAAACCAGTTTGAGATAGTTTGAGCTTTGTGACGGTGCGTTATCCTGCTGGAAGCAGCCATCTGAAGATGGATACACTGTGGTCATAAAGGCATGGACATGGTCAGCAACAGTACTCAGGTAGGCTGTGGTGTTTAGATGATGCTCAGTTGGTACTAAGGGGGCCAAAGTGTGCCAAGAAGTTAGTCCCCACATCATTACATCATCACAGAAGCCTGAACTGTTGATACAAGGCTAGATTAATCTATGCTTTCATGTTGTTTATACCAAATTATGACCTTACCATCCGAATGTCACAGCAGGATTCACGATTGTTGGCCCACGCAGGCACAGAGAGAACATGCAGATTCCAGACAGAAGGACCCCAACTGACCAGTGGATGTGAACCGGAGACCTTCTTGATGTGAGGTGACAGTGCTAACCACCAAACCACTGTGCCTCCCAAATTGTGCAAAAATACAATACTGAGAAAAAACCCAGAAGTATCTAAGTTCTGCCTTTTAATCAAATAAAGAGTACACACTCTTTTCATTCGATAAAATACACTCAATGTATCTGAATATTCAGTGTGTATCCCATTCCCTGCAGTGACACGTTTCCTGTTTGGCTCTGATCATTAGCCATCTCTGGCCATCACAGGTCAGAGCTAACCTTTGTTTACATTTGCCTATGTAAAAGATCACAATAGAAAATCTGATGCTAGCATTGCTTCCTTTGTCTTTAAAATTTTTCCCAGCCAGAATTTTGAAAAAGCAAATATGCAAACATAGCAGACATAGAGACTAACAAATAAAAAGACCCCATTGGTATGATGACCAATAGTTCTCCTCCATTGGTAAGCACCATTAAGTGGTTGTGTAAGGCCAAATCAATCAACATTATTTCAAAAGGCAGCACCCTTAAAAGGCTATATTTAAATTATGTTTGGAGCAAAGCAGGAAGTTTAGTGACACAGCTGCAGAGCCAAAAAGTCTGTGCAGTGATATGGGGGTCAGTGGAGAGGCCAACGGTGAATTGCACTTTAATGCAGCCGACTGTTATTTTCCTATTTTAAACTGATTGTCAGCATTGTTTCTTTTAGCACCGACCATTTCATTAATCTTGCTAACACTCTGCTAAATACTTTTTTAAACCCAAACCATGACCTTCACCCAAACCTAACCGAGTTATTTCAATTTCGAGTCTCACCATAGGATTTTCATCTTAAAAGGCTTATCTTTTTATTTTTCAGATGTGAAATGTATGTGATCATGTATCTGGTATGTGTTTTTTTTTTTTTTTTAGGTTGGAAGACTTGTTGGTTAACTGATTTGAGAGCAGCAATAACAACATTTTATTCTCTTTTCTTTCTTTTCCTAAATCTCTTTCAGTCGCTCAGGCCCACATAGCTTCCCATAGACACACCCACCCACCCACACACACATGCACACACATATACAGCACCATGCAGCTCGACAAGATCTGAGGCCAGATATTTGATTTACACCAGCAAGGTCAAAGAGAATGCATTAGGACCTTTTGCAGGAGAGGTGCAGGGAACAGGCAAGAGTTATAAAGTGGTCAGATGGATGCTGACACATGGCCCTTCATAACAATCAGTAGAAGAGTTAGTTGCACTGGCCCTGACCTCCTCCTCACTTGCACTGTGATCTATACACTCCAGCCCCCAGCTCCTATACACCACACCCTGCCAAACACACCAACTCCCAGGTCCTGCCTGCAGGAATCTGCCTAAAAGCTAATGTTCTTACTCTTCCCATTTTATTCACAGTGACTTTTTAACACTTTTGTGGGCTGAAGGTGTTTTTTTCTACTTCTAATAATTGTCACCTTACACCATGATATACTGGACACATTCAAAGCCACAATTCTTTTAATATGTGCTATAACATGACTGTGAAGAGCAGAGGCTGAGTAACTCCCTTTTTTAATGTGTTATCTGAAGGTCTTTGGGGTTTTTATGTCTGTCGTTACAACTCTTTATCTTTGTTTGAGCTTATTACACAGTGAAAGGATCCCCTCGCTCCATAAAATACCAAAAAAAAAAAGGCCCCTTTGTATGGTCAAATAAACTCTTTTTAAACCACCATATATTAAGAGAGCCACAGACTTTTTCAGTTTGATGTTTAGTGAAGTGTACAAAATATTACAGAGATTTTTTTTTTACATTTTCTATATGATTGATGTTTTTTGAAAAGATACAGACATGAGCACACTGTTATAATATTATAATTTTATTAAAATTTCTATCTTAGCTTTAGGGTTGTTTCCATAATTTCTCTATCACCCAGTTAACTAATGTGATCTGGAAATACTAAATGGTGTCCAGAAGGATAAAACTAATCTATTTAAAAATAGAAATTAAATCAATAGATACATGGGGAAAACTGTAAGTTTAAAATGTAACATTTGGGCAAAACCTTTATTGTCTCTTTTGGCAACAATCTGCCACCTTGTGTTTCTTGAACAAAACGAGAATAATTCTTTATTAATATTCATGCTTGGTGGAGAAAAACTTCTTACTGTAGAAACTAGTGCAAAGTCACAATGTACATTTTCATTCACCTGATGCTTTCTCCATTTTCAGGTTGTTTGTTCGGAATAATCTGACTGCAAAATGCATGAAATTTGAAAGATTGTTGAAATATTAGAAAAAAAAGTCCATTAGAATAAATCATGATACGTGACACATGCTGAGATATCTGCCAAAGTGCCACAAATAACAAAGCTGCACTAGATAAAACATCAAATGTGTACTCCTCAGGTATATTAAGAAGTGGCAGATCATATTTTTTACCATGTTTTTCTTTGTTTGAGGTTTTCCTGCCATTTAATTGTGTCATTATATTGTAGCCTCTTCTTCTACAATGATTTATGGTACCTGATTGGAGAGTTACCACCAGCAACTCTTCAACTTGATGAAGCAACTTCTAATATTTGCACAAAGCACTGAAGTACATAATTTGATTTTTATTTTCATTTTTTATTTAAATCTGTTCTAAATTTGGATGAAAACTCAGCTCATAATTCACTAATAATTCAGTTATATACAAAAAAAAAAGAATAACCGGATGCTCTGCAAAACTTAATAACCTGCTCAATGACAGCACTCTCCTTCATGACCTTTCTCCTATCTAGGCCTCTCTCAATGTTTACATCACTTTTTTATAAGTCTGGGATGACATTCACAGACCTACTACAGCCCAAGTTCTGCACATACATACACACATACACTTAGGCAGTTGCGTCTGGACAGCATCAGGCAACACTTCAAAGTGCAGGATCCCCCTTTTTACAAGCCATATTAGGCTCACATCAAAGCGTGCTCTGCGCTTCAGACCAGAGTTTTCTGGTCAAACGAACATCTCTGCTTCACAGTGCAGTGATGAAGCACCACAACACACTGCATCATATCTGACCTGAAATCAAAATACCTACACGCAGATAATACAACATAGACTCCAGCCAGGGCACTAGGGCTTTGGCATTTGAGCTATTGCTATTGTTTTATGAGCTTTAGCTGCGTAAAACATTGACAACTCAAGAAATGTAAATTTTAATGTTGTGCTTGTTCTGGATTTGAGTATGTGTGCCGAATGGGTTTCACTTTTCTGGGGAACTTTGATGATTTAGATATTTTTGCTTAAATATTCTTTCTTTTTTATTTTTATTTTTATTTTATTCTTTTTTACTATTTTGCTTGTGGCACCAGTTGCCATGGCCAGACTAGCGACAGGACTAAACCATCTAAAGCGGCAAAATCCATTTCATCTCACTCTTAAATAAACTGTTGGGTTCAGGTCAGTGTATAAGGATATTTTGATTCTTGTATTTATACTAACCCTGAAGGAAGATGCTCTCTCATCTCATTAATTCACATTTCTGTGCTTTTTCCCATGTATACAGTGTGCCAGAAAACTGTGAGGTAAATTCAAAGAAATCTTCTTTTTCCTCCTCCTCCTCCTCCTGTCAGTAATCTCCTGATGAAATGCACTTCAAAGCGTCATGTAAAGCCTTGCTTAGCCGTTGTTGCTTTAGTGTGTTTCACGCCTGGATTCTCATGCAGTGCATGCTCCTGGTGAAACACTGGATGTGTCATTAGAGAGAATGCTGTTGTCAGAGCTCTGAGAAACGTGCTGCAGCCTACATCAGGGCTGTCCAACTGTAGTCATGGTAGCAACCAAATAAATAATGAGGGTCATTACGCAAAATGATGTTGACAAAGACTGACTATCTGTCTTTTTGACAACAGCTGAGTCCTTTGATAAACAGAGCAGCACCCATGGCTTCTCACAGATACTGTAGGCTTTGTTCAAAAAACATTTTTCCCCACTTCAGCACTGGTCTCATTTTAGGAAAGTGTACACAGCAAAGCTGATCATGACTTCAAGTGTTGTAAATGGTTGAATAGCAAGGTCACTGTGCAAGAGTTTATTCTGTTGTATTTGCCTATACTGTAAATGCTCAGCAGCATTGATGTCGTTTGCCCAGTTTTACCTTAACACCCCTGAATTTTCATATTTGTCACTAAACCTTCTTGAAAATGTCTCCCTTCAACTACTAAATGATTTGTTTTGGAATAAAGCATATTTTAAACAGTGCGTCAGTGTATATTGTCACTTGGCACGAAATGACAGTAAACTTTCTCAAAAGTAAAAAATGGCAGACTGCATATTTCTTTTTGCTTTTCACTCACCACTCCTCACCCTGCCAAACAGAACGTGTAGTCCACCTATTCATCTGCATTTGTTTACTCTTTGTTTCAGACCCAGCTTGTTTTTCCAATGAACGCATTTTACAGGGAAACTCCCTTCCTAGAAGTTGACTTTGTGCAACCATACCACCAGACTTGATGCAAAAGTCCCATAATTCATCAGTTCCTCTCCGTCACAAGGCAGCTGTCATCCACTTACCCACTTACCCCTCCCCTCCTCTACCTCTTGATATGTGCAGTTGCTGTCACTCAGGTCACTATCCACAGACAATACACCTTCATACTGTCTTGTATTTCTTGTTTATAATGCAGAACATGTTCCCAACATGCAACATTACAGATATAAATACTAATAAATACTACTACTACTTCTAATCAAAGTGGTGTCTCAGTAAGGAGCTTGTTTTTATGAATTACTACAGAGTATTGCTATTTTTGTCATTTTACAGTAAGTTTTCTTAGAATATCTACTTTGCAGAGTAATATTTTAGTAATAAATCATATGATGAACCTTTAAAAACTACTGAATTGGCAAAAATAAAACCTTTGAGCGTTTTTATAATTGTTATATGTGGCAATATAACGACTTACATGCAACCAAGCAATATAATTAAATTGTAATTTAATAGTTACTGATTTAAAAAAAAAGTAAATTATATTAATCGATATGTAATTTAAAAGGAATGCATCCAAATAGTTGCATTATTATAAACTGTAGCATTCATTCTGGTGCTTTGCTTTGCCTTGCAAAACCCTTCTCCTGGAAAACGCCGGCAAATTTAGGTGCACCACCATGTATGGCATTGAACTCAAATTCTGAGTGTTGTTTTTCATTGCCTCTCTTAGGTGAATTGGCAACACCTCTCATCTACCAGTCAGATCATTATATTGCTTTGAGCAACCTGAGTCATGCCTACAACCAGCCGACTTCTTTATCGCGTAAAGCTTGTTCACAGGAACAGAAAACGCTGTTGAAATGCTTGATGTTGACATTGTCGATCACTGTCAGGTTTACACTGCATGATTTAGGACTTTTCAACTTTGTTGCTCAGTAACATTTGTTAGATTATCAAAAAGTAATAAAAATGTAAAACTTTACATTACTTCAATGAAGTAGGCTAATCATAACGGTTACATTATTTATTGCATTTTTAATAGGTTAACTAGTGATCTCTAACCTATTATATTCTAAAAGTGACCATGCCAACATTAAATATAGCTCTGTGTATCATGTGTTGGTCTATCACATAATTCCAGTAAACAGTATTTAATTAATTAAAGGTTTATAGCACAATTAGGTCCCAAACTGCACTCTTCCTAACAGAGGTGCTTTAATAGGCCCTAGACCCACAGACCTAGAGACCTTCCTCCCTGGCAATCACAGGTCACTAGGGAAAAATTCCCTAACCGGTTGGTGAATGGTTGCTGGCAGTTGCTAGTTAAAATTGGTTGCAAAGTGGTACATGGTGCTGCACTGAAAACCAATTGGTAGTTGGTTGCTAGCAGATTGCCGCAGTTGCCTGCAGTTTACATAGAAGATGCCAACTTGTCTGCAAACACCCACCAGCTGGTCTCTGTAGCAGTAGAGTAATTGTGAAAACTGTGACACAGACTGGGAACAGAGCATATTCACCTTCAAAGTAAAATCTGCACTTTTGAAACACGTTGGCTGCAGTCAGCAAATATTTTTGATGTAGGGAACACAAACCCTCCCATTTCTACATGTACATGCTTTCTTCTTCTTCTTCTTCTTCTTTGTGTGTGTGTACAGAATGAGTCACTCCAAGGTGTTTTCAGTGGAGACCAGGCAGAAACTCCCATTCATCAAACAGGTATGTGTGTGTTGTCTTTGCTCACAGAAGGGATGCAGAGGGGGAAAAAAAGGCTAGTGAGTTATTTTAGCAGTGTTTGGGCTTCTCTCCAAGCCTTCATACCATCCCTGGCCATCCTATCTCCCTCACAGGAGGCCTGGGGCAGTGGGGGGACAGCAGAATCCCTATCGGATTAACACAAAGTCCTCTAATGGAGCCTGAGGTGGGCAGACACTGAACACAGCAACAAAATTTAAAGATCACCACTTAAGCTTTAGGTACTTAGTTAGATACTCAGGTAGTCTGGCTCCTGGTGTTCAGCACTGTGGTCTGTGTATTCTGATGGATAAATGGTAGATGTTAAAAATGGAAATGGAAATTAGCATAAAAACTTGCTACCATAGCCTGCTATAATGGTACTGGGCAGCCTTAAATTAATTAAAATGGTTTGTTTTCTAACCTCTAATATAAGTTAATAAAATCTTTCTGTAGAGTTATAATTAGTGCTAATCCCAATTTGATATTCAATTTGGCCATTTCTGCTGATTCATTTTATTTCCTAAGTCAAATAGAGAGGCAGCACCTTCTTCTCTGATGTTCATTTCTTAAAGTTTTGCATGCTATAAATGTTAAAGCACTCATCAACCAACTTTCTAAAACCACATCACTCCTAGTAAACTATGAGGAAATCATCATCACCTGCTGTTTGAACAAGGATTCATATCTTCTCCAAAGGACAAAGAGGTAAAACGAGATAGGCCACATTGACCAAATACTCCCAGATTCATTCACCCAAACTATCTTTTAGTCATTGAGCATTAACAAGGATGTAATGGGCTAATTGCCATTAGTAATGGTTGTTATCAGTGGGGCTTAGGTGGCCTATCGCCCAGTATGTAGTTTGTGCACATGTGCATGTGTGTTCCTCGCCCTCAGGAGAGGCTCTTGGGTAATCCTGTGTTGACCAGAGGGCTTCGTGGTCCATTACAGGTCATGGCTTGAGACGGAGGGTAAACAAATTCCTAACTAACGAGGGATGAGGAAGGAGGAGGCCAGCCTTCACACCCTCCTCCTCCTCATCCCCCATGATGACATGACCCTGCTTGTGTCACAAAGGCAAATCCAGACTTAACAAATTACTCTTGCTACAGTGGCTGCTGAATATTGGGTCACCTTGATTCTTTTTTTTATACTGCATGTATTAAATTAGACCTGCTAAACCTACAAAATTACTGAATAACAAACTAATGAGGCACTAAATAGATAGTTAATATAAAGCATGCAGAAATGTGAAGGAAAGGCTAATAAAATAAACAAATGCTTGTTAATTTTGTTGGTTTGTCGGATATATTGTCACTTTCAGTAAACTTCTGGAATCTTCTCTACCTTATCAAGTAAACACATTTAGAAAAATAGTATTTTTTGTGTTATTTGACTTTTTTGTGGTTCTATTTGATTTGATGTCTTCTTACTTATAATATCACACAAACAAAATATTGGCAAGTTGATCAGCTATTGCACATTATTAATGAAAATGATCAGGAGGGATAAAGTGGATGCAATGCAACAAACTGACTAAAACACATACCCCTTTGTTCACCTACTGGAGAAATCCCTTTTCTGTTTAATTACAGGCTAAATAATGATATAAATGTTTGAATATTATTTGGAGAATGCCCTGCACAAAACCTTTTAATAGCTGCTCTTTCAGTCTTCTCACCAATGACATGTGATGAGTAGCTGGCACTCAGCAGCAGTAGCAGCACAAAGAGCACTTTCTCACACAGCTCTGGACTCATGCACAGACCTGTAAGTGCTTACTGTGCTCTTTTAGACCACATTTACACAGGATCAGAGAGTATATTTAACTATTTGTGGAGCAAATGCCACCTAAAGGATCGCTAAACAGGGATAAAATCAAACAAGTATAAATTCAGTCTGTGAAGTTTTGATCTGTGCTACTAAAGAGTTAAAAGTGTAATCTTTTGTTTTCCACAAACGGTGAGTCATTTTACCTTGTTTAGACAGTCAATTAAGGTAAAGACACAAATTTACAGTAAACTGTAATTTTTAGGTACTTTCCAGAAACCATGATTGGTAAATTCATCATTTGCAATAAAGTGAAACAAAGAATAAAAAGGGTTTGTAAAATACACAGAACTCGTGACGTGACAGTCATATAGTCTGTTCAGGATCAAACATGTTGGTTTTACTTTAGCTGTATTATGAACCAACCACCATATAAGTTGTTTTTGTTTTTGTTTTTTTACTTTCAATCTGGCACTGAAACTAATGATGTTTTTGATATTCTTTAATCACTTATTATCTCAATTAAGTTCCAAGAGCCCAAAATGATGTTCCATGTTATCTTTCCCATCCATCCATCCATTTTTTTTGGCCACATATCTGGGTCCGGGTTGTGGGGAAAGGAGTCTAAACAGAGACGCCTAGACCTCCCTCTCCCCGGCCACCTCCTCCAGCTTTTCTGGCGGGACAGTGAGGTGTTCCCAGGGTCTGCCCCATGTCTCCTCCCAGTAGGACCTGCCCAGAACACCTCACCTATAGGAGGCACCCAGGAGGCATCCTAGTCAGATGCCTGAACCACTTTAACTGTCGCCTTTCGATTTGGAGGTTCATCCCGAATGACCGAGCTCCTCACCCTATCTCTATTCATGACTTCATTATTTGGGTCTCTATCCAAAACTCATGACCACAGGTTGCTGTCAATTTACTGGTCAATGTACATTTTCCAACACTCAAAGATATTCCATTTACTATCATCAAACACTAAGAAAAAAACATTAAAGCACTGCTCATTTGTATTATGATAATTTAGATGCTGGAAACACATTTTTAAGCAATTTTTATTTGTAAAAAAAATACCTAAACAATTTATTTATCAAAATGCACGTATTATAAGTTGCATCATCATGTATTTTTTTCATGATGTTATGATTCTGCATTTTTTCACCACAATATGAAAGGCATTCAGTAACATATTTATTTAATGAAAAATAACAATTTTTCTTGCTGCATGCATCATCTGACTGAAAACATTAAATAGAATAGAAATCTGCCCTCTTAATGCAAACTCAGCCATCAGGAGGTGAACTTTAGAGAAACCTTTCAGTGTGAATTTGAAAAGGTCTTAAGCCTGTTCTGCATACAAGTTGACACTTCCTCTTTTCCTCAGCTCCATCCCTGGTTTACACAAGCAGCTGCTGACAGTGGATTGCTTCCCCTGCGTTAAAATGCAGATCAGATAAGGAAAACAGTCCCGCTCTCACTAAGACTTTGGAAAACACTAACTCACAAATCCATCCTCTCAGACAGTGACAACAGTGGGAAGCCGCAGTGTTACACAATAATTTGCCATCACATCATCTTTAACACATTATGTGCCATTACAACATGGCAGTATCGGATGTTTTAGTAAGCAGTGATGATACAGGCTATTTTGGTAATGTTGTGTTCAAAGAAGTTAAGCAAATAAGCTTGTTAATGATGAGTTATTTTTTTTAGAAAGAAAATGAGCTGTGGTTACAAAATATCACCTGATTGATATGTTTGTGTATTTGTCTAAATAATCCACAGGAAGGGATACATCAGTGCTTGTTTTATGACCTTAAAGAGGATCTGCTGTGCCAATTTCCAGCTCCATATGGTTATTCTTGGACTCTTCTACTAGAGTACCTTTGCATGATTCACAGTTTAAAATAATGCTTATTTATCCTATCATCCCCTCAACTCATCCTCTGTCTGAAACAAGCCATTTTATCTCCTCTACCCTTAAGGTCACCCTTAAAGCCCTTAAAGCCAGCTTTCTTCTGATTGGCTGCCCCTAACAAACAAAGGTTTGAACAGCAGGTGGGTGGAGCTGCTGTGGTCGCAGCCTGAGCATAACCATGTTAAGGCTATCCCTTGTATTTCTCTCACTGACATCATATAGAGTCCTGTGAAAAAGTAAATTTACATTCTCTAATTGTAAAAAAGAGTACCCTATAGACCAAAAAAACAAAAAGCCGGTGCATATCATATGTTCCCCTATGTATGGATGTCAAATCTCAAATAACTTTATAGCTACTTAAAGTTGCTCTAAACATTATAATATAGTTTTTTTCCACCACTTCTCAATTGTTCCATAAAATAGTAAACACTTTTCTTTATTTTTTACTTGTGTACTTTCATAAATTCAACAAGGACATGATATTATTGTAATGATGCGAAGTTAAAAGTTGTCAAATAATCATAAATAGCCCACTGCAAACTAGTGACATATGGTTATAAATTTAAACATTTACACATATTAGTAATGTTGACAGGCTAATTAAATGATACTTCATTAGCCCAAATGTGTTTTGCAGCTCCTTACACATATTTTGGTCAAAAGTGGCTCTTTTGATAGTAAAGATTGCCAATCCCTGCTCTAACATTAGCTAAAAAATTTAATTATTGATCAAATTCACTGAACAATAATTACAATTTCATAAACCTCAGCTGTACATTATGTTTGTCACTAAAATGCAGATGTTGTGCATATTAATACACTGAGGTAAATTATTAAACATAGTAAACATTTCTCCTGTTTAACATCAGCAATGCTAACATCACTGTCAGTGACAGTGAAAAGAGTCGCTCATTAAACACAGATCGTATCTTCATATTGACACAGTAGCTTTAGGGCCACAAATACTCATTAAAAAACATATTTTCTTTATTGCACTGTACACACACACACTTTCTCACACATGTCACTCCTGAACAATGAGGTATAACTCGAGCTCCTGTCTTTAAGTTTTTTGACAGTCCACCAGCCGGACGCCCCGGAGCGGTGTCTCCCACTGACGCCACACATCATACTTACATGTCACATGTGTCAGTTTCATTTTAACACCTTGGGCAGGATGTGGGTGGAAAAGCAACAGTCCAACTGACAGACAGCCCAGTCTGACCTGACATTCACCGCAGACCTTTCTGTAAATGCTGTGATGCATGGGGAAAATATTGAGACAATGTTAACTCAGCCCTCTGAGATTTATCAACTTAGTCTATGTACATTATCAGGTCATGTAATAATATTGTAGACAAATAGTACAATTAGAGCTATCACTCTTAAAAATATTCAGCTGTTCTTTTTATTGTTTTGTTATTAAAAAAGAGATGATTTTTTTTTGTTTATTTCAACCATTTCTGATCGATAACAAATGTTGCATAATGTGTAATTTTATTGCTAAGATCTGTCACTTGTTTAGTTAGACGGCAATTATTTAACAAGGGTTTTGAGGATTGCTTTGTCATTTAAATTATAATTTATTTTTTGTGATAATAATAGTAGGCTTCAACTGTATTTGTATTTTGAACACTTAATTGGAATGACCAAGAATTTTTGAGTTTTTCTGTCAGTAATCAACACCATGATCTTTCTCTACCCTCAACCAAGTGCTGTTTCTACCTAAAAGTAAAAACAATAAAAACACATCAACAATTACACTATTATTGTTGTTTTTTTTATTGTTCTACTGTAATCTCCATAAACAGCTTATTACTGTAAAATGTATAAAGGTATTGTAATCTGCATGTATAAAAACACCATGACAGGGTCTCAGTCTTCATGTCCAAACACATGCATGTTAGGTTAATTGGTGATTCTAAATTGGCCATATATGTGGATGAAGTGCTTTAAGTGTATAAACTATAGTGCTGTATAAATTTATAGTTAAATGTGACTTGTAGTTTAAAGTCCTTTGAATGGTCAGTAAGATTAGAAAAGCACTATGTAATGAAAATACATTACATTACATATCCTTAAAGTACCCAGGAATGACTTTATTGTCCTGCATGAACTGTGACAAGATATCAGCTTTTACACTATGCTCGGACGTGATTAATTACTAAAGAAGTCTCGGCCTTGATTGATAGCTAAAGCTGAACACAAACCTTGAAAACCACATAACACATCCACAATAATCAAAGTCTGAAGACAAAATAACTAAGAAAAAAAATCATATTTAATAATTGATTTGAACTTTAACATTTAGCATTCGTGTGTATTTTTGCCCTCGATAGCATGGAGCTGTCCTTAATGGTTTCTGTAATATGTTATGTATACTTTTGAATTTTTTTATGTGGTTAAATGAGGTGGAGGAACTTCATGCAACATATTGCTCAGATGGGTTATGGGTTAACTCAAGCAACAGAGTGAAGTCTGGCTTAACATTTAAAGAAAACAATACTGTATTATAACGTAAGATTGTAATCTCTGGCTCTCTTCCACAGCATGTCTTTCTCCCCTCACCCCCAACCGGTCACGGCGGATGGCTGCCCCTCCCTGAGCCTGGTCCGGAGGTTTCTTCCTGTTAAAAGGGAGTTTTTCCTTCCCACTGTTGCCAAGTGCTTGCTCATAGGGGGTCGTTTGATTGTTGGGGTTTCTCTGTATTATTGTAGGGTCTTTACCCTAC
>VUQS01036254.1:9912-28012 GCA_015108495.1 Heterochromis multidens
CAGCAGCCTATTCTGATCCGTATCAGCTGTGTATTGCTGTGGCTACTTCCACCTGTCAGTCAAGCGCTTTCTTACATCTGTAGAAAGGGATGTGATGGAAATGACAGGAACGACAGAGACATAAGGAGATAGTAATCAGAAAAATATGACCTGTTTATAGATTGAGACTTCTCAGTTTATTGCCATGGTGTGCAGGGCTTATACGTGTGTGCATTTGTGTCCCCTTGGATCAATGGAAAGAAAGAAGGAGAGTGAAAGGAGGAGGCTGACATTAAGAAGAAAGAAGGTTAGAGGTACTTTTGTAAAAAAAAAAAAAGGTAGGTGACATCAGCAGCAGCAGCCACCTGCGCAACGCAGACCACATAGCATGATTTGTAAAGAAGATGGAGGATTTAGCTGTGAGCATTTCTAAGAGTAGAACAGCAGCTGAAATAATGTTTTGACCATGGGGCGTTTTATTAGGTTGTTTATTGATGTGTGTTGACACTGGAGAGCTACATCCACAGTCGAGCCCCAGCTCCTGCTGTCCACATTATTCGATTTCATTTCACAGTCCCAGAGCTAACAAAGGCAGGTTTTCTATCTAGCTACACATTGTACTTGTTCCAAGTAAAGCTCTTGTCAGTGTAAGCTGCATGCACTCTATCCTGATATTCAGCATTTTTATTTATGCCCAGTTCCTCCTGGGGCATCCTTTATTATACAGTATCCCTGTCAACAAAATGTTCTCTTTTAAATTAACAGTATACAGACTGGTTTTGTCCTATTGGGTGTTTTTCGATTAAAACACAAGTGAATCCCTCATTGCCTAAAAAGGGCACCATGATGAAGATGGAGGTGCATTTATTTCCTGTGTAGCTGGTCGTGGTCTCTAAGTTATACTCTGTATCAAAGACATCAGGTAGAGGAATGCTTCTTGTTCAGATCCTTAAGTAAGCAAGTGGATACTGGAGGTGCTTTGGTGTTTCAGTGTGGATAATAGGAAAATAATCCTGATTTAACTCCAAACATTTTCTACAAAACATGTAAAGTATCAGTGCAAAAGTGCTGAAAAAAAGTCCCAAATTATAAGTTATTCTTCCAAATTAATGATTATAAACTGTGCCTAATTATTATTATTTTTTCTGTCAGTTTAGTAAATTAAAAATTTTGAGATCAAAAGAATTTGCCCCTTCTGTCTTCCAAAAGATGAGGCACACGCTTTCTCTGAATGGTTCCAAATGTAACACAACACTCTGATAATGTCAATGTAGCTCAGTCCAAGATGAAAATAAATGAAATAGCCAAATTGTTAAGGAGATAAGGGTAATTTCACAGTGTTAATTTGAGGATAGCAGTTGCAGATTTAAAGGAGGGTATAAGTAAATTTAGGAATTCATAACCTACTAGTAATTACAAGGTTTCAGGCTATGATTTGTAATTTGAGGGGCAAACTACTAAATTGCTATAATACATCAATACTACTGTAAAACTATTAATACTTTCTTTAGTTTCCAGTGGGGCCAGCAAAAATTTTCTTAGGAAAAACAGGAGAATGATATTCCTAGCTCAAGGACACTTGTGCTGATTGAAGGCTCATACTTGTACTCAAATTCACTCTGAAATCTTGTTTTTGTTTTCTTCAAAATGTATAACATTTAGCACAAATGTAGAGAAGATTTCTGATTTCAAAAACCATAGCAAAGTGAATGTTGTTGTTACTCATTTGGCATCAAATTGCTTTATAAATAGCATTTGATGTTACTTCTTTATTCTCTCTGATGTCTCCTGTACTGTGCAGATCCCAGCTATGGCCGGGCTCTAGAAATGCAAGTGCACATTAATTTCACTCATCTGTCTTCTGTGGGTTGCATCTGCGATGTATAATTCATCAAGTAACTCTCTGGTGATATCCGCATATAAATTAACTTAGATATTGTGCAGCTCATGAATTTCTAACGATGTATGTACACAGTGGCACCGCAGTAGTACATCAGCTCCGCTGTCTTTTGCTTGCGAGAAATGGAGTGAAAAACATTTTGTGTGTTGGAATGTTCTCAATCATGAAATGGATTTAAAAGTGGCCCACAGGCTATTCGTGAAATGTTCGTGAAGCAGAGCCACCCCTCACTGTTGAGTGTACCAATTATGGATGGAATCTGCTGGGTGTGTTTGGAGATTTGTCGGGTACTGTATCTCAGTAGCAGACACCAAAAAATGCTGGGTGCGTCTGTTTGATGGTACAGACTTGACAGAAGCTCCATTGATCTAGAGAAGAACAGAAATGCAGAGGAGGTTTGATTGTTTTCACCAACAGCTAGCTTTGCACTCAGATAAGGAAACTGAAAATACGTGGGTTACTGACAACAATTATTTAATAAAATGTAACAAAGTAATGGTGACTTGGTATTTTAAAATGCCATCTGGTCTTTAACTTCTTCTGTCTGCAATTTTGTAATAACAGTTAATTTTTTTTGGCTTGTGCAGTATGTGCCTTTTCTTCTAGTTTTGAGACTCGGTTGCTTTTGGGGAATGTTTTAAACAAGCCAAACAAATTCTGCTTGCACGTTCTTTATGAAAAACTAAAGTCATTTGCAAAGACAAGATACCCCTCGCTGTTGTTTAGGCCAATTAGGCTCAAAATCTGCTGGCTCTGGGCTTGTGCCAGGGATTTAGAATGAAAGTCTTTATGTGTCAGAGAGATGCCTTTGAAAAGGACTGAGAGAAAAAACAAAGTGCTTGCTGATTTCCAGAAATGCACAGAAATGGTAAACTCACACACAGACACGCACACACACAATTTCTGTCACTCTCGTTTCTCTTTTCTCTCCTCACTTTTCTCTGTGGACTACTGATAGACAAGACAAGATGTACTCTAAAGCCAAAAGACAAACAGTTGATTATATACTCTATATTTGCAACAGAAATCCACTTTGCAACCAGGGAATTCTACACACACACACACACACACACACACACACACACACACACACACACACACACACACACACACACACGTGCACAGACACATAGGCTCCAGTGAAGAGGAAGCCACTGCCAGAAAACTGTGGAGGAGGGAGACTTGGGTCAGTAACTCCCTGCTGCACTGCTTCCAGTTTGCCTATGTGACATTACTTCTGATAATTTGACCTGCACTGCAGACATGGGATGATGGAAGATGTTTTCTCAGTGGAACCTCTGGCTCAGAGAGGTTTTTATACCGAAAGAGACTGTGTATTTCTCTCCAATAGATAAAATAAAATGATATCGATTTCACAGACATAGCAAGCAAAGAGCAAAATTACATTTATTAGAGGAAAGCTACCTTACCTGCACACCTGCTTTCTGCAGTTGGTCACTGTTATTGTTTCCAGATGCAAAAGGTCACATTTAAATGATAGTTGTGATTTTTACAGTATGGCATTTACCATTTATGAATAACGTTGCACGGGCTAGGATAGCTTTCACCAGCATTTTAATGTACTTACCCTCGAGAATGTCAGAAGACTGAGGCACACTAATGTTTTTTTTTTTTTTCTAACTTACACACCCAAGTGTGTATTTATAAAGAAATGGCATCTTCTATCCAAAGAAAAGAAACAATAATTTGAAATTGTTTTTGATAATTTTATTCTGTTAAAAAAAAAATCAACCACCGGCTTCGACCTCTTCTTCATTGATGTGTGACAAGTTGAACTGTTGAATAATCTGGGATCACAGGGTCTAATGAAACCACAGGCAGTGAGGTGTCTGACTTTGATCTTTTGGAGGCTCTTAGCCCGCCAGCACACCAAGCCTTAAACTGTTGCGACATGAGGGGAAAGGGGGAGCCAGGAGTGGAAGTTTTTAGATCTCGTCAAGTGTTTCAAAGTCTTACATCACTTCCATGTCTTCCTCCAGGAGAGTATTGCAACAAACCCTGCGTTAAGAGGAGTCAATTCCTGTTTTTCCCCTTATATAGAGGTATTTTGATGGGTCAGTGATGAGAAATTTTGCGAGGGAGTCATGGCATACATTGTGACCGCACACATGGATATGTGCAGACACACAAATGCACACTTTTTTGTTTTGTATACAGCGTGGGATGTTCTGCGCTCATACTGTGCAGCGAATTGAATTTTCATTCTCTCATGGTTAGTCAGGCAGTGTTACTCTTTCTGCCATTATGGCACATTCAGTAAGACAGCAGGAGGCCAGAGAAGCATAGAAGTCTCCACCAGCTTCTCCAGAGGAGGCTTGCCACCCTCAGCCTCATGCCCAGCAGTGGACACTCTTTGTTGGCTGGCTGGCTGGCTGGTGGGGGCTGAGTGGAGATGGCACCATGCTGTGTCTTGGTCATGCACCTACTGTAGGTGTAGATATGATATACACACATGCACACATGCACACACACAAAAGTGAATGTAACCCAGAGTTATAAGTTAAGAAAACATACACCTACTTTATTTTTTTCTGTCTTTGTCCCATACACTGCAGGGTAAATTGAGGGTCAGCGGGTTACGGGCAAGAAATATGGCACCATCAAGGTCCAGTTGTCAAGAAACCATGGTAACTATTAGCTCTGTTGGTTTGGTTGCTATGACAGCACAGATATTACCGGCTGACTGCAGGGATGAAGTAATATAATGGGATGGTAGAGGGAGGGGATTAGACTTTGTGAAGTGTACATCAAAGTACGGGGAGAAAAAGTACCAATTCTGTTTGATCAAGAATAGACTAATAAGGCTTTAGATGCTGTATGGAGTGGTAGTGCAGGTGTAGTGAAGTGGCTTAAGAGTAGAATTTGCACAGCAAGCTGCTATTCTAAACAATAAGATAGGACTGTATTATTAATCTCCTTTCCATTGTCTCATTTTCATACCTTCTCATAACAGTTTCTCATGTTAATTACAAATTTTTTGTAGCTACCTTTTTTCAGGTATTGCTTCATGTGAATACCCAGACCCATTAACTTCATATCTATAAGGATCATTTTGATGACAGAGGTCTTAAGATAAAACAGAGGGTGTTGCAGCCTTCTAAAATTTCTGAGGCAGGGCCAAAGCAAAATTAATGATGTGATTAAAAGGCAGGCTACCAGTAAGCAATATAATAGGCTGATGACTTTATCTCTGAAGTACATTTTCAGCTGTGTGTCATTTGTATTGTATAGGCTGACAGAAAATCTACCACTTGATGTAACTCTTTAAATTCATTAATTCAGAGGTATCCAGTTTAACCTGACGTTAAACGAATCTAATGAACACCCTGTAGCTAATCATAGTCAATCCATGACCACTGCATTATTAAAATTGCATCACCGTGTGTGCAAAATTCATCACGCTGTTAATCTTTGCTCTTGGTCATTTCTGCTACCTTTATGACTGTGAGATATTTTTTTCCCGTAGTGGCTGGCAATATTTTAGTCCGTGAATTGTTACATGTCTATGTACCTCAGTGTGTTTGTGAATGCCAACACAGAAGTGAAAGTAGCGTGACTTTCTAAACATTTGCAGAATGGCTCCTAAATAAATGCTTCTTCTTCATCTCATAATGTGCAGAGATATTTACCAGCTGCAGTTCAGTCCTGTTGACAAGAAGAAGCAAAAACAACGACAAATGGCTGAAGAGCAGTTTGGCAGTCTGCATCCCCTAGTTTGAATCTCTCCCATCAGACAAACATCTTTCTCATGCTTGCCTGGCAATTCTCACAATCTGATTATTTTAGTTCACATGACAGATTGCCTTACTGTTGATCAGTGATTAAAAGAAAAAAAGTTTGGGATTATCCATATTAATATTTGCTTTGGAGAAATGCAAACAGCTAGACAAATAAACAGTGCAATGAAAATAATCCAATCTTTGTCTTCCACAGATTTTCATACACATTTCTCTTTTTATTTAAATTTCATGCATACTGCTTTTCTCATACATCCCTAAAAGGCTGTTTATAACCCAGCAAGGCTGCGAGTATAAAATGGCACCCATAGCAGCAAATTTAGCATGGCATTATTTCAGACAGGCTACGAAGTTGAGGTCAGCCCACAGTCCTGGTAGATTAGCTGCTAGCTCCTGATCTCAGTGCCAGCCCACATCAGCTTTTAGCTCAGCTGATACCCTTTGCGTGCCATGCAATATAGGACTGAGTTACTTTAACCTGCCTTAATAATAATAATAATAATAATAAACTTTATTTATATAGTACCTTTCAAAAATAAAGTTACAAAGTGCGTCACAAGATAATATAGGAAACAAACAGCAAATAAAACCTTTAAGAGGAGATAAAGGTGAAACAACATTAGGTATAGGAATACTGGTAGCACAAGGAGATTAAAAGCGAGGAACAAAGAAAATTAAAGTAGAAAAACAGGTGAATTCAAAGCAAATATAAAATAAATTAAAAAAATGATCACTAGGAGAAGGTAATAAAACAATTTCGAAGAACAACATAGAAATAACTCAAAATGGAGGTACAGAAAAAGCCTGCTCCTTAAAAATATGTCTTTAAGAGGAGTTTAAAAGACAAAAGTGATCTTACCAGTCTGATCTCCTCAGGGAGATTATTCTTATATTATTATAAGAATGGGTGCCCTGACAGAAAAAGCCTGATCATCCTTGGTTCTCAGCCAAGATTGTCTGATCTCAGAGCCTTGGCTAAGGACCTCAGGACATGACCAGGGGTTTACAGTTTCAGGAGATCAGAATTATTCTTTGGTGCAAGCTCAGTGAGGGCCTTACAAGTGAACAGTAACGTCTTAAAATCAATTCTAAAATTAATAGGTAGCCATTCAAGAGAAGCTAAAATAGGAGTGACATGTTCTCTTTTTTTGGTTTTAGTAAGAAGTCTGACTGCTGCATTTTGGACCAGCTGTAGTTTGTATGAACTTTGTTGGCTCAGGCGAATGAAATGCAGTAATTACATTTAGAGGAAATAAAAGCATGCATGACGGTCTCTAAGTTACTGCTGCATCTGCAAGACACGTTGCAACCCACCTCAGTCCTAGCTCCTTGTTTTCATGTTGTGTCTAATCAATGTCTTGTCTGTTGCCATTGATGCTTGGTCTGTGACACTATGTAGAGGGGATCTTGCTGCTGCTATGCCCCTCTTGTGTGGCTTTCCATGGAAGGGCTGGGGGGGGGGATCCCAGAACTGAGCCATCTGCCAAATATAAAATACTGCATATGAACATGTTCTCCTTTCGATTGTAGTGGAACTGACTGAACTGAGTTTGTGTTTTTTCTTTTTTTCTGTGTGTGTGCCTGGTTCTTGAATCATTAATCATTACTTAAATTATCATTGCTTAAAATTCCATTATCCAGATTATCGACCTTTTATATTTTTAGCTGCACTTTAATTTGTTTCATTTTTTATCTGCTTCAACGGTTGTTCACAAAATGCAACGAGATACACTGTTCTTAATGTCTCCAGTATTGAGGTCATCACATGAGGGCATCGTGTTTTGGCAGTCCTTGTGTTAAATCTCCTAAGCTGTCCTTCTATCAAATGCACAAGACAACCCTCAAAAAACCTTGGCAGCTTGGTTCTCACATGTTTAGGTAGAAGACCAAGCAGTAGAAAAACTTCTAGGAAAAGTCTAAATATAGCAATCTTTCTTTCTTTCTATCTCTGTCCATTTATTACCCCCACACACATGTACATTCACTGTAAGAGGGCACAATCAAGCCAGGAGGGGAAGTCACTGACTTTCCATATGTCTCCCTTAGTAACAGCTGATGTGCCTGATCACACCTCTGAGGAGTGGTGGATTAAAAAAAAGGGGAGCAAATGAATGAAATGCAAATGAAAAATAAGATATGATGGTATAGCAGGGATTGGGCTTGACACAGCATCTTGGAAAGTCATGCTGAGCACAATACACTTGTCTCCTGTTTTGTATTCCACCACAATGGAATGGATTTATAATGAATTGAATGTTCTGTCCTGTCTATGTTTATGTGTCTTTTTTGCATAAGCATCTTTTAACCTCGCTCACTTTATTCAGATCAGACAGAGCACTCTATGTCTGGCTTTCAGTTTTCAAGTGAACACGTGCATGCACGCACGCATGCACATGCAGACACTTTCTTTATTCACAACTAGACAGACTAACCAGCACCCCCAAGGCCTTTTGGCTTGTGAAAAGGGACAGAGAGCTCTATTGTTTTCTCTGTGATTCAGTTATTACACAGAGATTAACACAGTGAAACTGTTCTGTGCCACCCAAGGGCTTTGGGCCCAGAGAGAATGAGCACTGAATGCATTTATCGCTCTCTCTCTCGCTCTCTCTCTCTGTTGCTCTTGCTCTCACTCTTTGCCCTATCTCCTTCTATTTCGCCGTCTCTTTGACACACATGCACACAAACCGCACATTATTAGGCATTGCCAAACAAACAGTTGCAATTACGGCGAAACGCGTTGCATGCACCCACACACGTTTACGCACACTCACTGCTCATTCATCGGTGTGGAGGAATGTGTTCAGTGGCTGATAAGGAAAAGAATATGACAACAACATTAGAACAGAAATGCCAGCACAGCAACATTTCTTTCACACACACACTCGCCCCACACATTTAAACACTTCATACACATATGCTCACACAAATTCACTTGTCAAACTACATAGTCATGTTTTTCTATTACTGGCAATAATGGAACAGACTCTACATAATGGGTGTGGCAGCAAAACACACACACACACACACACACACACACACACACACACACACACACACAAAACATGTCACAAAAAAAATTAGAACTGTCATAAAATTTATTTACATTACAAAATGACAAAAGGTGCATTTACAGCAACAATAATCTCTATAAAGGGCAAAAAGGAGGCTGAGTACTAAGAGGGAAGGCAGCAGAGATGCAGGCTAGTGAATACTGGACAAAATACGTATTGTGGCAGTGACAGTGCGAGAGAATGCAAGGTGAATGAGCGAGAGGATGACATCATACTGACAGGACCGAGGCATCAGCGTCCCAGTGGGATCTCCGTGCCTGTGACAGATGTACGGCATCTCAGTGGGATCAAACACAACCAACAGGCAGACTTTCAGACTTGGAGCAGCTGGAAGAGCATTAAAATAACATCTAAGCCTTGCTTGTGTGCATGTGGCCATGGGTGTCACCTCTTCAGATGGATGCATCACCCATTAGATGGTGCCAATATGGTTCATATCTATTTAAATTTCATCTAGAACAGTGAATGTGAAGATGATGATGTTTTTGTTTTTCATATTTGATCTATACAAGTCAGTCAAATTTGACTTGATGAGTGAATGTTTAAGAAAGTAATTAATGATGCACCTAGAAGTAGAGTGCATTTGATAAGCTGACCTAATGATGATTGCAATAAGTGATAATAAAAGGATAATCAGTTAGGTATTGGATTTCCAAAAGTGTCAAATCCCTAATATCACTGCAAATTCTACCTGTTATTGGACTTGGCCACAATGGGAATCAAATGTTCAGCCATATCAGTTGCCCAGCAAACCCTCCAGGCAAGTGGGTAGTATTACTTTAGTATGTTTTTAATATCTCACCCTGCAGTCCACAACTTGCTTAATTAGAATCCTTTATAAAGGGAAAACAATCAATTCCCCGCTATTCATGCATGCATTCAGAACTTTTTGCTGCTTTTTGAATCAGTCCCTGGATAAGTTAATCCTTTTGGATCATTTATAAAATTATTAGTCTAATAGAAGCATTCAATGAATCTAGAACCATGCTGCTTTTATACTGTAACATACTGCGGTCAGATTTTTACTCACAAGTGGTTTTGTAAGTGCAGAATAGATTTAAAAAAATATAATCTTGATGGAAGCCTGTGTGCGTGGGTCCTTGCAAGCCCTGTTACCTCATGTAAATTATAAATCTATAAAATGTCAAGAGTATGAGAGATAGGATGTGTGGATGGCCACATTCCTCGTCTCTCTTATCCCATTCTCAGGGGTATACTCTTCCTGTCGCAGCCTCTGCACTGTGGCTTTATAGGTTTCATATTGTGGTGGGCTCTACAGCCAGCAGAAGCCTCTGCTATGGATGGAAATAATAAAACTTTATATTGTGGTAAGCTGCATTATAAACGGGAAACTACTGGAATGGATGGAGTGTAGTATCACAATATACAACTTGTGAGTCTGTGCGCATACAGTATCCTTTATATAAGCAGTTTAATGTGTTGTTGACATCTTAGAATTAATCATTTAGTATTAAAATGTCACTGATGGTGTTTTTCTTGAGAAAAAAAAATATTGTGAGTAATTAAATTCTGCCTGTTACGGTAACCTAAAATGTGTCAACATTTCTCCTGGCAGTCATTTAATTTTATAAAATTGAATGTTTAAATTTTTTATTTTTTTTTCAATGGAAGATCATGTTTACACTGAGTTTCTACAAAGTCAACAAAGCATTGCTTCAAAAGCAAGTAGAAGTAACATTTAAGCTCCAACCCATACTCTCTTCACTGGTTGCTGATTTAAAACTAGTGAAGCAGTGTATTTATACTGTATGTATCTATTTTTGTTTGTCAAACAGCCAGTTATGTAACCAATTTAAATGTGCAATTTTTTTGTGTGTGTGTGTGTGTGTGTGTGTGTGTGTGTGTCTACGTGCAACAGAATGTGTTTGAAACTCACAGAAGCTCACAAGATTATAAGACTGGGTGTCTGTCTTTCTCACTCTCTTCTTTCTCTGTTTTTTGTTCTTTTCATGTCTTGTGTCTTTTTATATTTTTGCCACTTTTTCTCCATGTCTATCCAGCAAATGTAGAATACTGACCTGTGAGCTTTGATCTCCCACTCTCCAGGTAGCTGCCCTACTTATTTGGTGGGGGATCGGGGGGTGTCACACTGTAGATTGGAGAGTGAAATGCAAACAAGAAGAACAGCCAAAAAAAACAAAAATAAAAAAACAACCAAAGCTATCTCAAAAGGAGGCAGACATCAGCGAAAGGGACGGGTTTATTGAATCCCTTTGTTTGTGTGTCACAATTCCGGCTTGTATCTGAACATTCTCACATTTGCGACAGTATGTAAAACAGAACTACCAAACAAAACAGTCAGATATGAAACGGCCACCCATTTTTCTTTGCAGCTACTATATCTCATTTTCCCCTTTGGTCTTGTCACAGAGGAATGGACTGTTTCATTAGATCACAGGCTGACTCAGGCCTGCTGTCTCAGAGATAACAGCCAGGTAAATGTTGGCCCCTTTGAATGCCAATCATATCTTCACACACAAGACAGTGTGTGATGACAGCTATGGTCAAGGTTATCATCTGAACCCACCACACCACCATTGCTCTCTGTCTGAGTAACGCCTTCTTCCCTTTTTTTTTTCCTCACATTTTCTCCGTCTTCCTCTAAGTGTCCCTAAGTGTTTCAAACGGGATGTGGCCGTGTGGCTTTTAGAAGAATGACTTTCAGGTCAGTCACACTTCCCCTCCACCTGTCATGCAGGAATGTCATCTTTAGCATTAACAGGTTAGTTCTCATGAAAGACAGTGGCTCGGATTTGGGTGAGTCATGATTTCAGAGTGATCCATGCTGGTATTTTTCTTATTTGCTCCCCTTTCGTAAAGATTTTCAGTGGGTAATATGCACACACAGTGTATTTGAATTTACAACAAGAAGCGTAGCTTTATATAGAAGGATGTTTTACATTTTGTTTTTTGACTTTGGCTCTATTATATTATTTATTTTATATTATTTTATGAATTTCCCTTTGGAATTAATAAAGTTATTCTTATTCTTATTCTTATTAGGAAGAGAAAGACAGAGATTCCTTTCACTTAGTAAATAGTTAATGAATGACCTTCAGCTGTGTGTAGTGTTCATGTACATAACACCATGTACAGTGTAAAAACTGACTTATTGTAACATAGCTCTACTTCTTGAGCAATAGGAGAGGAAAGATTGTGGTAGCGGGCTTTTTTTTTCAGCACCCTGGACAGCTCCAAGATTTGCTTTCATGGCAAATAGCTGGTAATAGTGGTTGTATTTTTAATTTGTATTTTCATTAGCTATCACCAGCTTGATTTCCTCCACAGGCTCTCAAAGAGTTGTTCAAATCCTACTCATTATTAACATCTATCACTTTTCCAAATAGCAAAATTACCAAGTTCGTTTTTGGAACAAGTTCCCCACAGCAGTAAAACTACTCTTCTTTCAATTACATTAATGAAGGTTTTAAGGTGGCCTCTGCCTGAACAAACTACATTCAGCTGTGCTTTTGGGCAAATGATGCTTCAATTCCCCATCAAAGCCAGCTGGGTGTTACTGGACCTAAGCAATAAAAAGAAGACTGAAAAGCACTGCTGCAATATTTTAAATGTGTTATCTATTGTGTATCTGTACAACCAACGAAACCTTAAAAGTGCAGATAGTTCCACTAAGTGGAAAGAATGAAATGAGTTCTTTTTTTCTAACAAAAAAAAAAGCTGTTCAGTGTCACCAGAAGCTTTGTGTAATTAGGATATTGCAGAGAGGTCCACCAGGATTGTTCTGGCTGTAGTTTCTATAGCTTGTTAACATCCTTAACATGGCTTGTAGGGAGGGGCAGCAGTGTGTTGTCTAAGAATATGTTAAGTTATATTTTTCCCATGGTGAGGGAGGGAAAATACAAGCTTTGATAGAAATTTGAATTATAAAGGTATTAATATATACCACCCCAGGGACTGGATGAAAACCATATATTATGCTGTTCTGTTACAGTTTTCACAAAGTCAACTTAATAAAGGCAGTTTCAGATTCTACACACTGGAAAATGTATCAAGATTCAAAAACACTTTAAAATGCATAGGGCTTTGTGTTTTCATGCAGGATTGTTTATGAAGGACAATGCCTCAGAGATTTACAGGAAGCTGTCTTTGGCTGTAGAGAAACAGTGGGAGCCACGAGTAGCCTTCCCTCAGGCATATGTTAGATGTCAGACTTCATCTCTGTTTTTCTTAAAAGGCAGACTACAGTATATTTTCATTGCTATAAATGGGTTTAGGATATCATACATCATTACACACATGCATTTGCATACTTAGGGGAAGGATTGGGCTTTTCTTACCATATGGAAAATAGGTTCAGCTCAAGCAATATGTCATTACAAATGTTGATGTGTGTGTGTGTGTGTGTGTGTGTGTGTGTGTGTGTGTGTGTGTGTGTATATATATATATATATATATATATATATATATATATATATACACACTGAGCATTCATGTTGTTTTATATACTATATAAGTCTTTGACAGTACAGTGTGTGTGTGTGTATGTGTTTGTGTTTGTATATGAATGGGCAGGCTACGACTCCAGGTTATCATTATGTGTACTTACTTTATAGTGGTGACAGTAATGAAATAGATATGTTTTTTGGATAAAGGCTGTACTGTGTCTGTGCAAAAGTAAATCAGAATCAGAATCAGAATACTTTATTAATCCCAAAGGAAATTATGTGGTCACAGTTGCTCCAGGACAGTAAGAACAGTAATTAACAAGTTTAAATACAATACAATATATTACACAAAAATGTTCTTCTGAGTAAAATTAGATAGATTTGACAAAGTGAGATATTAAAAGAAGCACACAGTGGATCACTAGCTGAGTGACTTGTGTGATGCTGAAGCATCTAACTTAGACCTAATCCACAGGCACTGTACACCATCACTGAACCATGTCCTACAGATCTATCACTCACTCAAGTGTAAAAAGTGCAGATCATTGAACTAGGCAGTATCTATGTGTGGCATATTTAAACTTCAATTCACACAAATGAGCTCAGATTTTCCAGAAACCCTGTTACAACTTTTGCCCCTCTTTCTCAAGACTTTCCACTTTGTACATCAGATTAGTTTGGGTAGTGTCAGCCTTTTTGGTTGTATCCTATGTGCCTGTGTGTAGTTAGCAGGATGCTGGTTGGTGATTAACAGGTATCACGCTGTTCTGACAGGTGTGAAGAAAATCAAAGGGAGGTGTGAGACTAAAGACAGAACTGAATCCCAGAAAAGAATTTGTCTGGGTTTCTTCCACTTTGTTTCCTATTTGTTCCTTTGTGTTGGTGCTTACTACTCATTCTCTGTCCCTTTGTCTAAACCCAGTTTTTACTTCATTTCTTATATTCTTGAGCTCTTTTTTCTCACTTGCTCACATATTGTATTATTTTCTCCACACTGCATAGTCTCTATCTTTGTTGCTAAGAGGGTTAAGTTACTATAGCTCCCTTCGTGTCTCACATTCTGGGTGTCAGAGGTGACAGAATCTGTTACTGCTGACAAATCCTGTTTTGGGAGGTGACATTTTTGTTTCAGATGTGTTAATGATCTAGAGTATGTATACGTTTGCCAGACAAGGTGATAAAATTTTCTCATAAGCCCTAATTGTTTCCAGGCCCTATGCTGAAAATTTCTTTTTTAATGACCAAATTCACCTTTTATTTCATTCCCTGTGTGTTTTGACTTTTTACTGATGTGCTGTGTAATTCAATCATCAGTGTTTGGATACAAATCATTTTCAAGTCAAGGGCACTACCAGCAATCTAATGAGAGAGTCAAAACAATTGTAAGTCAAATATTATGTTTCAGATTGTATTTTTTTTAAGTTTGATGAAGCTTGAGACAGATTATTAATTTTGATATGTGACTGAAATTAGTGGGAAAGACATGCGTCACAATAAAACGATCATAATCTATATAAAGTAGTTACTCCAAGATTTAACTTTTATGCAGTAAACAAACTTGCAAATAAGTTTTTCTCCTCAAAGGGCATGTGTTCTGCTGTTCTATTAAGCATTCTCTTTCCCGTTCTCTATTTTAAATATAGGAAAAAAATCATACTATAGAGAGGAAAGTTTATCATATTCTGTAGTAGGAAAAAGTTGTAATTATTTCTAACCCTCTTTCCTGGTTTCCCTGGTTGTTGGTTTAGAGATTGACTTGGTGACTTTGTATGCAGATGGTTTCTCCTGCATGTCTTCAAACCTAGCACCCAATCTAGGTCAACCATCTCACTGCTTCCCAGCTGCTTGACTGAACTCTGTGCATATATATGTGTGTGCATGTTTAGCGCTCCAGGCTACAACAACAAAAAAAAAATGTAAAATATATTTTTATATCTTTCTCCTTACAGAGGAATTTATTAAATATACATGCCGTACTATCTCCATAGAGGACTTCAAAGTTATAGGTATGCTTACAGTAGAGTCATACATTAGTCTGTGTCACAGAAGTGCTAAAGTAGCAATAGCTGGGTGTATTGATTGAAATAATCAATGCTTCTGTCTGTGTTGACTGCTTACATTGGGGCTTTTGAAAGCAAAACAGACCTCAGGCATCAGATCACAGATGTCTGTGACCAGCCTCCTGAATCACTGAGTCTCTGGAGCCATAAACCACACCCACCTCAGTCTCACTCTGTGGTTTTGATATTTTGATCTATTAATAATTTACATTTTTAGTTTGTATGTTTGAGCATTTCTATACATTCCTGAGTGTATGTATAAACATGGGAATGACATATGATGATAGAACTTTGAATAAATGTGTTCTAATTAACAATGTTTGTTCTCTTCATAACACACTCAGGAGTCTTCCCTTAATTTTTGCAAAGTTTATTACAGATTTTGGAGTTTTTTGCATGGAAACCTGGAACTGGAATATACAGGTTAGAGAAAATCTTTGTAATACACTATATGGACAAAAGTACTGGACCACCTTCACATTACACCTACATGAGCTGCTCAGCCATGGAAACCCATGCCATGAAGCTCCCAATCTACAGTTTTTGTGCTGAAGTTATTGCTAGAGGAGGTTTGGAACTCTACAGTTATTGAGTCAGCAGAGTGTTGGTGACTTTTACCCACTGTCCCTTTCAACACTTGGCGACCCAGCTCTATAACTATATGCGGTCTGCCACTTTGTGGCTGAGTTGCTGTGGTTCCTAAATGCTTCAAGAAATTGAATGAACTGACTTGTTAAAACAGTGGCATCCTCTTACAGTACCACAGCCAGACTGCATGACTAGGTACTTGATTTTATACATCTGTGGCAATAGGACTGAAAACACCTGACTTTGGGTAGTGTCCAGTACTTTTGCCCATATAGTAGATATTCCACCATAATGATGGTAAAGACTGACCATTTTTTCCTAATAATATGGTTGGTATAGAATTGTTTTGTAGTATTGTCTTTTGTTAGATTTGCTTCTAATATTTTGTCCATCCCATGTACATAAATGAAGATACATAAAATAATGGAAACATCTTTTAGAAGAAGGAGAAAGATGCCATCTAATAAATAGTAGCAAGTGAGGTACGATCCAGACTTGAACAAGATTCACTCTACTCTTTTTTTTATTTATTAAAGTTTAAAATAATATTTTCTTACCTGTTAATTATCAATATCATAAACCTTACATGCCAAAGTTTTTATGGTAATTTCCTGATCTTAGTTTTGCAAAGTGAAACCCACACAGCCATATTGCATGTAAGTAATCTTTCTTCAGTTGAGCAGTATTTATAAGACACCTTATCCCCTTGTACAACCTCAGTTCCAAAAAAGTTGGGACACCATGTAAAATGTAAATAAAAGCAGAACGTAATGATTTGCAAATCTGATAAAACCATATTTTATTCACAGTAGAACATAGAAAACATATCAAATGTTTAAAATTAGACATTTTACTATTTCATGAAAAATATTAGCTCATTTTGAATTTGATGGCAGTAACGTCTCAAAAAAGTTGGGATGGGGGCAAAAAAGACTGGTACTAAAAGGAAACAACTAGAGGAACATTTTCAAACTAATAAGTTAACTGGCAACAGGTCGGTAACATGATTGGGTGTAAAAAGAGTATCTTAGAGAGGCAGAGTTTCTCAGAAATAAAGATAAGCAGAGGTTCACCAATCTGCAAAAAAACTACAAATTGTGGAGCAATTTCAGAATAATGTTCCTCAATGTAAAAATTAATATTCAAAGACTTTGAATATCTGATCATTTACAGTACATAATATCACCAAAATATTCCAGGAATCTGGAAAAAATTCTGTGTGCAAGGGACAAGCCCATGATCTTCAGGCCCTCAGGCCGCACTGCATTAAAAACAGGCATGATTCTGTCATGGAAATCACTGCATGTGCTCAGGAACACTTCCAGAAATCATTGTCTGTGAACACACTGCCATCCACAAATGCAGGCTAAAGTGCTGTCATGCAAAGACGAAGCCATATGTGACTGTGATCCAGAAAGGCTGCTGGGCCTAAGCCCATTTAAAATGGACTGAGGCAAAGTGGAAAACTGTTCTGTGGTCAGACAAATCAAAATTTGGCTTGTTTTCAGTGCTCAGTTCAAAAGCCTGCATTTCGGATGGTATGGGGGTGCCTAAGTGCCTATGGAATTGGCAGCCTACACATCTGAAAGTCACCATCCATGCTGAAAGATATATACAGGTTTGGGACCAACATATGCTCCTATCAAGATGATATCTTTTTCAGGGAAGGCCTTGCATATTTCACCAAGACCATGTTAAACCTCATACTGCATTTATTACGACAGCATGGCTTCATCATAGAAGAGCCTGGGTGCTGAAATGGCCTGCCTGTAGACCAGACCTTTCAACAACTGAAAACATTTGATGCATCATGAAACAAAAAACATGATAAAGAAGACCCAGGACTGTTGAGCAGCTAGAATCCTGTATCAGACTAGAATTAGATAATATTGCTCCCAAAAGTAAAAAAAAATTGGTCTCCTCAGTTCCCAGATGTTTACAGACTGTTTTTAAAAGAAGAGGGCCAACTACACAGTGGCTCTATACCAACTTTTTTGAGACACATTGCTGCCATCAAATTCAAAATGAGCTAATATTTTTCATAAAATGGTACATTTTCTAAGTTTAAACATTTAATGTTTTCTACATTTTATTGTGAACAAAATATGGGTTTATGACAGTTGCAAATCATTGAATTCTGTTTTTATCTACATTTTTGGAAATTTGGGTTTTACTTATAAAGCACAAGAGGTTAAAGAGGCTGCGTTACACTGACACCATCTCCAGGGTGTATCCTGCTCCTCGCCCCTTGATAGCTGGGAAAGACTGTCTTTCTCTATATTTTCTTTTTTTTTTTTTTTACTTTAACATTAGTGAG